>CM035109.1:4166155-4276155 GCA_020205505.1 Panax japonicus | reverse complement strand
GCAAACTTTTTCTATAAATAAATGGTGTGGGGAAAGCATTTGATACATTCAAAAATTTCCCTTCCATTTCTAGAAATTTTTTCTGTCCCGTCCCGTTCTGAAAAAACCCGTTCTAGAATTCCTGTTTTCCGTTCTGTTCTCTAAAACAGATCCCGTTCTCGTTCCACAATCTGTCCGTTCCGTTCTGAAAACAGAGTCCCGTTCTGTTTCTGCAAGAATCCCGTTTCTGCAGATTCCGTTCCTTCCCACCGTTCTGCAGTGTTTTCCCGTTCTGCAAATTTTTTCCCGTTTTCTGGGTAAGTGTATTCATGCACCACTTTCATGCATCATTATTATTAATAGTAAAGTTCGAGTACATAACATAAATTTTGGTTCGATGAATTCTTAATTTTGTAATGCTACTAATTAAGAATTGAAATCCGTTTTATCTTGGGAAGCAATTATTCAATTAACCTTTAGCATCTGTGGGGAATAAATTTGCTTTAAGGAGACTTTGTGAATTCAAAGGACTCAGATTTATATTTATCATTTTACAAGTTATTTATGTTTTGCATAATTTATTATTATTATATTTATATGCATTATTAAATAATACTATATATTACAGATAACAAAATTAATGCAAACATAAATTAATTACTACTCCATTTACCATGTATGTGTATAACCTCTAGCACATTCAATAACTCAATCAGAAGGGCAGTGTAACTTATAAACTCAATATTCTTGGACTAACAATATATATCTCCAACTTAAGTTTTATATATATAGGGTTTTGATCTAGTCAGGACTCCCTGACTTTACTTAAAATCCGAACTCTATATCTCAGCCATAGGATCCCATCCAACGGAGCAGAAGGAATTTGCTTGAAAAAAATAAAACTCGCGGATCTTCTTTTGGGTTAACCCAAAACTGATCGGGTCAACAAATTAGAAGTCTCCTCCCCCAAAAATCAGTTGCGCCTCTCTCTTCTATCCAGAGCAACTCTCCCTTCTACCATCGTCGCCGGACGAAGTATCAGGTCTGCAAAATCTGAACAATGGTCGCGGCTCTCTCTCCGACCAGAGCCTCCGTCGTCTCTGTCTCTGTTGAACATCTATTGAAAAAGAACGGGTAAGGATTTAGGTTTTTGTACTTAATTTCTTCCTTGAATCTTGCAGTCGTTGGCTTCTAATTTTCTGTTATAATTTTCTGTTCTGTTCCATCCTCCTTGCGATTAGGTCTTGATTCCCAATATCTGAAACACTTGGACAAGTGGAAGAGCAATCTCAAGTGCCAAGTATGTCACATGCCTATATAATCTATCCTATTTTTATTTTCTCCTTTTCGAATCTGCTGGTTCCTTAGTGTTGATCCTATTGGCTTTCAGGAAAACATTCTGGTTCTGCTGTGCCAGCCTCTTCCCCAGCTGATGTTGAAACTCGTGTTTCAAAATTGGATGTGCTAATCAACGTGGCTGAAGGGCTTAGTGACGAGGTCCCGAGGAGAAGACTGAGAATGGCTCTGCTAGCTCAAGGTAATGCAATAAAGGAGAGGGACCGGGCGCTTGAAGAGAAGGACCAGGCACGGAAGGAGTTCAAGAGATGAATTTTGTGATAAGAAGCCCAAGATTAAATTAAACTTAATTTCTATCTACTTCAACTGTGAAATATAACTAAATGTATGGATATTTATAAGCTTAGTCTGAGTTGTAATTGTGTATGAATATGCCTTGTGCATATGGTTTTGTACGTTGGAAGCTTTAATACATATATACTGCTCCATATAATTGATAAAGATCAGTTAGTTGTTGTTTGGTGGTGGTTTCACTGTTAGTAAATGAGATACATTAGTGGAGTGCAGTGACTGAACGCCTTAGTATCCGAACAATATGGCAAAAATTTGTCATGGCGATCTTTCATGCCAAAGTTGAGTTAGCAAACTGTAAAGGAACAATTTATTTCCATCTATTTGGCCTATTCTTTCCCTTACCAAAAGTTCAAAATCTAACATATACTCTTCCATTTTAGCATGAAAACGTTTTAGCATTAATTGTGAAATTTAGTATTTTAGGGAATTCTTTTCACAAACCATTGAAGCAAAAGAAACCCATCATACTGCTAATGGGGGATGCCAACAAACCCATATGCATTTTTTATTTTTGAACCTTGCTTATAGTTACTGCCAGAGATCTAGTTCATTATTATCATGAAAGCTAAGGTGGATAACATTTGCGCCCAAAAATTAGTAAACAGAGACTAAACAGAGAAAAAGCATTAGTGTCAAGCTGCTTGGCATCAATTTTATCTCATTCCTATGTTTTACAGAGATAACAAAGCATAATAAACTGTAGGATTGCAAGTCAGGATAATAAACTAAGAAGCAGAGACTATAACAAAGCATAACAAAGCATAATAAACTAAGAGAAGCAGAGACTATATAAATCAGGATTGCAAGTCATTGCTGTCTAGTAATTCATGAAAATAGACATGAACACTCCAACATAAGCAGAATAAACTGTAGGATTTCTTTACTCAGATTCTGAAAATAGAGAAGTAATAACATCTCCATATTACATTTCACATTTAAGTTTGACATCATCACACAACATAAGACATGAAACTAATTAAAATACAGAAAAAATACAAATTCCTAAACAAGCATCAAAGAAACTAATGAAAACATCCCCTGCCACAAAGACTCCCATCCTGAAACACGAAAATGTCATCAATGTCAACTACAACATAGAGACAAAATTGCAATAAAGAAAACGACCAAACAAAGACTTACAACGTCCTCCTCATCGTACACTCCAACAAGTTTTGGACAATTTATTTTGTCATGCGACACTCCAACAATCCCATAACCATTGAATTTCCTAGCCTTCTTGATAGTAAATGAAATGAAACCATATTAATTAGTGAAGACCACCCCCAATTACAAATCTCAAACCTACTACTCACACTTGAACACCTGCATATATATTTACATTGCAATCAAGAGCACGGAAAAACCTTGACTTTAACCAGTTGAAGATGGAAAAAAAAAAGCAAACAACTATTTACATTTGAATCAGAGCATATCTCCTCGCCATCAAAATGGCTACAAGATTCAAAGAAGAAAGTACAAAAAGCTAAACCCTTACCCATTCGTGCTCAACAGAGTTAGAGACCACGGAGTGACTGGCCGGAGAGAGAGCCGAGCTTTATTTTGCAAACCAGAGCTTCGAGAAACTCAGGCGACGATCGTAGAAGGGAGAGTCTAGAAGAGAGAGGCACGATTGATTTTTGGGGGAGGATACCTTCTAATTTGTTGACCCAATCAGTTTTGGGTTAACCCAAAAGAAGATCCGCAAATTTTATTTTTTTCAAGCAAATTCTTTCTGCTCCGTTGGATGGGATCCTACGGCTGAGATATAGAGTTCGGATTTTAAGTAAAGTCAGGGAGTCCTGACTAGATCAAGGTCCTATATATATATATATATATATATATATATATATATATATATGAATTAATCACTTTTAGTGATATTATAACTTAATTTGTAACTGGAGTCTAATCATAAAGTCAGAGAGATATTGAGTTCGACTTCCACTCAAAGTAGCATAGAAGTTACGGTCCGTAAGCCTGTTTTAAAAACCTTATTCGGAATTGGGAGATTTAACCCGACATAAATTGAAATACTCGTCATTATAAAAAAAAAATAGAGGTCGAGACGTGGAAAGGAAAGAGTGGAAGTGGGATAAAGTCGTGGCAATCCCAAAAAGAAAGATGCTTTAGATTTTGTGTACCTCTTCCTTCCTCTCAACACCCCCACCTTCATAATTGGGCGGGGGGCGGGGGGAGGGGGGGGGCGTCCGGTTTCTTAATGACCGGTACGTCCGGTGCCCTTTTTTTTTTATAATTATGAGAAAAAAAATAATAATAGAACAAGTTTGAACAAAAAACTGTAAAAGGAAGTACGTTTTTTATTGAAAAGATACTGTAAAGTTTTTTCAATAAAAAACACTGTAAAGTTTTTTCAATAAAAAACGTATTTCCTTTTACAGTTTTTTGTTCAAACTTACTCTATTATTATTATTTTTCTCATAATTGTGGGAAAAAATAAATAAATTAACACTGTGTACCGGACGTTAGTCCGGTACATTTGCACCGGACGCCCCCCAACCCCAACCCCAACCCCAACCCCAATACCCCACCTTCATTTTAAAGAATCTTGCAAAAGTTAGTTTACATTGATTTTTATTTTTTTTGCAAAAAATTCACTATGGAAACAATTAGAAAAGTTAAATGATGATATAAAAAATTAATAATTTTATCCGACCTTAAAAAGATGATTAAATGTAAAATTATTTTTGTCCACAAAAATAATAATATAAAATACATAAAGTGAATTATAAGTATGTCATTTAGTAAGATCTATTAATATAAAATAAAATAAAATTACTCGTCTCTTGTGAAACCATCAAGAATAAATTTAAAACTCTATTTTCTGTAGTTTTGTCTTTCTTAATATATATAAATTTTATATTTTAGTCATTTTTTTAAGAACAGGAGGAATAATTTATTTATTTATAAAATTATAAATGATAAATAATTAAAATATTTTTTAAATTTAAAAAGTCTATTATGGAATAAATTAAGGCCCGCAGCCTTAAAATTCTTCACGGCTCTCGGAGTCATCCACTTGTGGAAATATATGCATATTCTATTTCATGATTTAATGGATGATCCAAGCCACACCCACCTCCCACCTATAATACACACACACACACACACACACACTATTCAATTCAATAAATAATACTCCCTCCGTCCCAGGATAAAAGTCCTGGTGGACTTTTCACGCATATTAAAAAGAAGAATAAAATGACAAAATTGTCCATAATAATGTCATTAAATATGGAGAGAGAATTAGAATAAGAAAAGTATGAGACATTTAATACTACGGGCATAATAGGAAAAAATATGTAAAAGTTTGGTTATTAAAAGAAAGTGGACATTTAACATGGGACAACCCAAAATAGTAATAAGGACTTTTATCCTGGGACGGAGGGAGTATTGTGTATAACATGGACAGTTGATAACGTTAAAATAATAATTATATTATTCAAAAAAATTATAATTTAAAAAATTTTAAATAATTTATTAAACTTTAATATTTAAATCATTTAAATAATTTATCACATTTTAATATTTAAATCATTTATATTTCGAGATTAGCTTATTTTACAGCCTTATAGAAAACATCATAACCATAAGGGTTAAGTTCAGATGACCACCTGGAGTTTAAGCGGTTTTCCACTTAACCACCTGTGATCCGTAAACCTACATTTAAACACCCGACCTTTTGAGTTGAAGTGAAAAACTGCTTTCTGTTACTTTAAAAGGTTAAAGACTTAATTACCCTCATTATATATAAAAGAGAGATGTTTGTTCATCTCTCTCTCTGTTTTTCTAAGAAACAAAAAACAGAGGAACACCTTAACCACCTTAAGAGTAAACACCTTAAAAATCAATCTAATGCATTTCAGAGCCTATACCAGCAATCTAGAAAAAGCAACAAATAAGAGGGGGAATTAATACGGAAATCAAAGAGGAAATAATAAGACAGAACAATTACAGAAGAGAAAATTTCCCAAATTTTGTATTAAGATAAGGACTAAATATCTGTCGGATTGAAATAATAAGTATGAAAACAGAGAACCAAATTCAATAATGTGTTTTTTACAGCAACCAACCATTAAAAAAAGTACAATAAGCATCCAAGATAGAAAATCTAATAATCCAAAACACTGAAGAAAATAGAGGACCTGAGCGTCGATAATTTTCCCGAATCTGACAATTCTTAATCTGACAATTTTTAATTCAAGCCACTGACCAGTGCCACTCCTGGCTGATTCCTTGGAATAGGTGTGGACCTTGAGTCCCTCAAATTCCAGAACACAACCTCTGGTATACAAGAACCATAACCTCTCTCGGTAAACTTTCTGGTTATAGCTTGATAATCAGTCTCCCAATCACGTTTGGAGGCCAGATCAAATTCCATGTCACTAAACAAAAATATCCTTTTAATCATCTGGTACTCATTCAAATTCCTATTCACAGCCACTTCCAATATTAAATCAAACACCTTCTGAAAATCAGTGTTCACAAATATCCTGCAAAATTCAATACCAACACAACAAAACCAACAAAACCCTCTAAAACATAGTAGTAAAGGTATCAAACAACACAAATAGGAAATGAATAAGTAGAACTACTATTAAATAAATAAATAAATAAATGGCTATCAAATCTAGATCTGAAACCAAAAACCAAAAACCAAACCAAATCAGTAGTCACAAACCGACTAGCTGATAAAAGAAAACTACTCTCTTCTCTTCAGAACTTGAGTGCAGACCCGAAGAGGAAAGTGACGAACATGAGAGCACAACCGACGGCGAACGACGGAGAAACAGATCCGGCCAAAGACGTAGGGCTCGGAGCCGGAGCGTCAGATGCTATGGAGGTTCCGACGAGGGAGAATCAGCTCCATCTCTTGATCTCGATTTAGGGATAAACCCAAAATTCGATTTAGGGATAAATGAGAGAGAGAGAGAATGCAGGAGTGAGAAATGAGGGATAATACTGTGGTTTGAGTAAGAAGGCTATTTTAGACATTTTCTAGTTTTTTTTTACTGTTACACCTCTTATCACGTGTTTTTTGGCGTCTGACATGCACGCTCGATTAATTTGGATGGAAAAAGTAACGGTTTCACTTCACCTCAAAAGATCGGGTGTTTAAATGTAGGTTTACGGATCACAGGTGGTTAAGTGGGAAACCGCTTAAACCACAGGTGGTCATCTGAACTTAACCCAAACCATAAATTAACATGCAAATTGTAGGCATTTTTGAGTAGAGAAAATCAGTTCATAAAAGAAAAAAAACTCTTTAAATTGAAATTTATTGACCTACATGACAATTTAAAAATTATTTTATATTATTTTTTATATTTTATACCTCATCGGTATCTTCAATTTAATAAATTATACATCAAACCCATCAATCAAAATAAATATTTTAGCCTTTCATAAATATTTTAAATAAAGAATGAGGTTACAAATTTAAAGAGAGATAATAAAGTTACAGATTTAATGACCATGCAAGGTTGAACATTATTTGAGTATCCACAAAGTGATTGAAGAGGCTGTTGGAGATGCTCTAAGTAACACAAGATGATGCTATCTAATCAAAAAAATCAAACCATATACTACTAAGTACAAACATATATTACAACCACTTTATTATGTATAAAACATCTTCTGTACAATTATATACATGTATATACCATCTTCACTATCCATCATATATATCTGGGTGAAAGAGAAAGGTACTTCCTTCCCCCTTCAATTCGCTAGCTGAAACTGCTGTCTTATATCTACACAAGATACTCAAACTATACATAAATATGATTCTAATTTCCCCACATGCTACATTGCTATACATTGGTTCTCCATATATATTCCATTTTTTTCATTATTTTGTTTTTTTTCGACTTCAGTTGTATCATTTAATATCTAACAACTTGATTATACCTTTTACCTTTTGGTCAGTCCACTAGTTTGTGACAATGTGTAGAGAGATTTAGTCCATTATTGAGCTCTACATTATCAAAATGGAGCTCGGTGTGGAATGCCCTTCCTCCTGCTGGAATTACGATGGTTGAAAGGGGGAGGAGTGCCTGGGGAAATACTGTGGATACCTTTCTCCTCATCTCCGGAAGTACTAGAACCTGAAGACTTGTCGTAAACACCACCATAAATGCGGCGAAAATCAGATGAAAACATAGGGGCATTCAGGTAACGATCGAAAACATGGGTCCTGCGGATCTTCTTTGGGGTTGAGGGCTCATCTGATTCAAAGTCATTGCATTCATCCCTACTATGTTTCACCCTCAGTGTGAATGTTAGCTCAGGTTCACCCCTCATTATACCCCCAAGCTGTTATAAACAAGGAACACCCAAGTCAAAATCACAGCAGTAACAACATATTTGATGGATAATGGGAAAAGGGGAGGGAAGATAATTAAGAATGGCATTCAATAATTTGGAAAAAGAAAAAAAAAACATTTCAACAAAAAAGCTACCAAGAAAGAATTCAAACACGGAACTTAACTCCATTTTGTGGTCACGTGTTGTACGAAATACAACATCTCAAAGTCATGAAAAGTAGGTATTGAATCAACAATAAGTTGGCTTTATTTATTGGTTAGTGTAAAAGAAACCCCCCACCCCCACCCCCACCCCCACCCCCACAGCCACAATAAATTAAGATTAGTCAGAATAGCGTCGAGAAATTAATACTCAACCACCTCAAAATACTACTAGTCAATATAAAACGGACAAAAAGAGAGGGAAGAAAATTCACCTTGCAACCAAGAGAACAAAACCTGAAAGAGTCGAGAAGACTTCTGCAACAAATTTCACAGGTGTTTGTAACTCCTTTTCCTGGCCTGGGCTGTGGACGCTCGTTGAGGAAGACAATTTTCGCACTATTGATAATGTAGGTTTGGACACAAGCTATGTCGATGTACTTCTGAATCTCATTCACTCTCACCACATTATGGTACGAAGATCTCCTTATCTACATATACATAAAATTGAATTTCAAAGAATTAAATCAAATCCAAACCAGAAAAGCTAACGGTTCAATCTATGTGCTTATTCGTCTACCCACGTTTCCAAATGCACTTGTTCGTTTTTAAGTAACAATCGTAGAGCACTTGGAGCTACTCCACACCATTCTGGTATGGCTGTCTAAAGGCATTTGAAAATCTTGTTTGTCTACAGAAATCTTATTCTAAACGCACCAAACTAAATAACAAACGTCGGTTCGGAGCTGCACCGTGTAAACACTGAAAAAAATGCTACTGCATCAGACAAGTTTGAATGGAATGGAAGAAAGAAAGGGGAAACTAACCTGAATGACATGGTGATCTTTGTGATGGATCAAACAGTAAGAGCAGAGAGCATTTCCCATGCAGTCCAAGCAATACATATTGCATTCGCTTTTGTTCGAAACACCATGAAATGGGCAGGGTACAAAGTAATTGGCTTTCAGCAGTGGTTTCAACCATGGCGGACCCATTTCCTCATTATTTCCCATTCCAACAATAGGACTCACCTAAAATTATCAAAAATAAAACCAACCCACACACAGAATGTTATAAACACAAGCAAAATCAGTTCTTCACAACAGTTAATAAAAAAGTATGAAATTTCAAATGGAATGAAAGAATACCATGACTTCAACTCAACTAAATTATCAAAAATAAAATTAACCCAGATACAGAATTAACCAGTATTCAATCATTTATCAAGAAAAATCAGTTCTTTACAGCACTTGACAAAAAAGGATAAATTTTCAAAAAGAATGAAAAAACAGGGGGTAAAATACCATGACTTTCTTATGGTTGCTCTTCAGAACCTCGATCTGTTGCTGTTGAACGTTGAAATCCAGAATTTCTAACTAGAGTTAAACCTAAAACATGCATTAGTTTTCCTTATTAATAAAAAGAAATCTTTTTAAAAAAAAGGAATACAACCCAACCCAACTGTAAACTAATAAAAAACTTGTGCAAATAAAAAGGGATAATACCTCTGAAATTTTCTGGAGCAGATGAATGAAGGGGAAATTGTCACATAGACAGTCTTATCTGTGCTCTGTTTGTGGTGGTGTTGTGAACTTAAAACAGAGAAAGAGAAAGAGCAAGAGAGAAAGACTGGAAGACCAAGAAAAAGATTGAAAGGAAATAAATACTACTAAAACTTTATAAGGCGGTCGATATTATTGTATTATTATCAATTTATTATTATTATTATTCCATTAAATAAAAGAGATAATAAAGGAGTCAAAATAAATTATTAAGGAAACGTGGGTGGTGATTGAATAATGTTAATTTTGGGGGGACGAACGGATATGAATGAATGGGAATTTGGACCCGCAAGATTCTGTTTTTGTTGTAAAACCATGACCCGACCCGACTACTTATGGAAAGTTTTGTAGTACTAATTTCAGTATGTGGTCACCATCATGGGTTCCCTCTCCATTCCTGCCGTCCGATGAGAATGAGTACTACGTGGTAGAAACCTCGTAAGTACTAGTATTAAATTATATTTACATTTTGATTTGATTTTGTTAAAAATATAATGGTCTTAAATCTGGGCCTAACCACCACTTTATTTAGATTCTTGAAAAAGAGAGAAAACAGAAAATAAAATAAAACTTGAATGTGATTCGATGCTGAAATTTCACAAATGTAGATGGAACTTGTGCTTCCAGGTTTATTCAACTTTTATTTCTTTTGATACCAAACCAAAAAAAAACCCTTTTATTTCTTTTTTTCCTAAAGAGTTTATCAGCTTTATTATAATACCTCAGTCCCACGTCATGTTGGATATTTGAATTTTAAGCTTATATAAGTGTAGTTAAAAATATTAAGTGTCGTTATAAAAGTGTCGCTAAATGTATATTTATTTTGGCTGCTCCCAAAGCAATCGACTCTGGTTCTAGTAAAACTCACTGAAACTAGAGGATATGATGGCACAAGCAAAGAAAAGAAAGAAAAAAGTATTACCAGCAGAACACTAGTGAAATTACATTCTTGCAACACTCATAAATTGAGCTGCAAATTCCTCATCATTCTTGCTCAACATATCTTTCAAGCTACATTCAACATTCCTACTCTTCAACTCCCAATATCTGGGTTCTATTTTTTTCTCTAAGGAGTAACTGAAATACCTCGGATAGTCAACAACATCCCTCGTAGGTTTTTTCATGGTGTTCACCAGGAATTCTAACTTGGGTCTCAAAACCTCTTTAATGCTGTACCCGAGTATCGGTGAGAACCTACACACCATGAATGTGACATCCCTCTTCGATAGCCCAATCTTTATTAAGTAATTCATTCTGCACCAACCACAAAACCAAGTTACTTACAAAAAATTCAATATTTCCCTACAGGCTTCCACAATATTAAGACTAGAAATGAAAAACAAACAACCGTAATGCTAAATCATGATGCTCCATGCCCTCATTCTCAGGGAGTGGCTATAAATATATTGACAATATCACAACATTTGGAAGGCCATCTGGAGTTGCTGCAGTTTATATGATGTCACTTAGAAAGTTCAGAATTTGGATCATTACCGAGGAAGTAAGGCTTTGTTGACGTCGCATACAAAGAGCTCTGGGTATTTTCTGATGACACGGGGAAGATTGCCCTTGGAAACACCAATCCTGTTTAGGAAGTCAAGCTTCTTCTTGAGAATTCTCTCGATGTCTGTCGCGAAGATTTCAGGGCACCGTCCAAGTATCCTACCAACAGTTTCCTCATCAACTCCTAATTCCTTGAGAAAATATACCACCTGAATAATCAAATTCACTAAAGACCGTAAATGCAAGTCAATAAAAATGACAAACTCTATAAACTGTATCAGTCGCTTCACATAGTGATGTTTATTGCAGCATAAAATCTGAAACTCAGAAGCGCCTCTCTATAATGATTTGACCATGTTATTATTCCATAAGAGTTAAGAGCTATCAAAAATTAATAGCTTGCAAAGTACATTTCATGCCCTAGGAGAAAAAAGAAGGAAAAGAACAATGCTATTAAATAAATTCTACAATTAAAATTACGACAATTGGGAAATTATCCACGATCTGATGACATCTTAAATATATTTTTTTAAAAGTTATCATTTTTGCCTTTCTTCCCAATGTTAGAGATACGAAAAGAGACATTTTTTTTTTTCATTTTTCTAGTGATGGAATAACGCATCATTAAATAGAAAATAATCACAACTCAGTTACACCACTTCAACCCCAATATAATATATCAATCAATGGTCTGGTAAAAAAACAAACTTAAAAAAAATCTTATGCTAAAGCAACAATTGCACAACAGAGGGAGCCTCCAAAATGGAGCCACCACAATCCAAAAGTTACATAAAAATTGTAGTGGGAACTGCACATAGTTGTTAAGGCGTCGCCTAGGCGACGCCGTGGCGTCCAGTCGGGCTGAAGCAAGCAAGGCGTCTGAGCGACTTGGGTGAGGATCGAAAGTCGAGCGACTGGAAAAAAAGGCGACGCCATGGACGCCTTCCTCCGACGACGCAAACTAGTTGGCGAGCGACTTGAGCTGTTGGGCATTTTGGGTTTTAAAAAAAATATCAAAACGACGTCGTTTGTCCATCACAGCCCTAATCCTAGATCTAATCACGAATCGCGAACTGAAGAGTAGAACTTCAGAAGAACTGAATTGAAGAAGAAGAAGAGTAGAGGGGACAGATACTTACCGAGCAACGAGCCAACGACTGAGCGACGACGCCGACGAGCAACGACCGAGCGACGAGCAACGATCGGCGACGAGCAACGACCGGCGACGAGCAACGATCGGCGAGCGGCGACGCTTCTTCAGGTATGGGTCGGGCGAGCAACGAGTCTGTTTTCTTTTCTTCTCTGTTTTCTTTTTTCTCTCTCTTTCTCTGTTTTTGCCTCTGTACTGTTTTTTCTCTAGGACGGCTTCTGTTTTTATATATGTAATATGTAGTATATACAAAGTACTGGATTTTGTTTGTCCAATGTATAGATAAAATGCTGGATTTTTTTTTTCAATATATAAATAAAATGCATTGAATATTAATTATTAATTAAGTTTCATAATTGTCATCTCAGTGGAGTCTTGTTTTTTTTTGGAAAACTTGAACAACTTGGACAACTGTGTATGGTAAACTAGTAGTAGTGGTTGTATGCAATATTTTTTACACTTTATGTATATGTATTTTCCACTGTAATATGAGAGTTGTTTATTGTTTACTCTTTTTTTGTTCACAAGTAAAAATAAAAATATGTCAATGCGCAAAGAAAAAAATCAAAGATGCATTTGATAACAAACAAAGACTGTATAAGAAGGTGGTTGAAATTGTTGAGCGGCGATGGGAAAATCAAATGGAGCAAAAATTATATGGGGCTGCGTTGTTTCTCAATCCAGGCAAGTACTTTGATATCAAAGAGGAACGTCGGGTGTTTGCTAATGCTTTACGAGATGACTTCAATGACGTTCTTGCAAAGATGGTGCCCGAGTTAGATTTGCTAGACAAGATAAGCAATCTAGTGTGTTGTTTTTGGATGACTTCAATGACGTTCTTTACGAGATGAAGTTATTTCTTTTAATAATTTTTAATATCAAGTGTGTTATTTTTGGATTGTTATTGCTAAGTATTTACATAATTATGCCTTTAATGTTATTCCATAATGTTATGTTTTAAGTTTTAATGTATATAAAATTTTATTGCCAATATACTTGTTAAGTAAAATAAATAATATATAAATTGCACATTATAAACGATTTGTCGCCTTACGGACGCCATGGCAGTCGCCTTGTCGCCTAGGCGTCCAGGCAGTCGGCTACCGCCATGACTCGCCGTGGCGCCGTAACAACTATGGAACTGCATCAGCTGTCCATTATTTCTTGGAAGAAGACTATCAAGCATCAAAAAGAATCATGCACTATGAAAGCCGTACCTAATGAATACAGGAAGCAATGATCTACCAAGTTTAAAAATTCATCCATTACAATACAATCATAGAAATATCAAGATTCAGGGATTGATAATAAATTAGTATGGCACATGCTGCCCATTCTGACTTGCCCCTTTGCCGCCCATTCTGAATTGCCCCACGACCATAAGTAAGAATGCTATCACACAAGCCATTGAAATACTGTCCTCTAAAAAATTAAAATTATAATAGCTCAATTCAAGGTTCACTAATATGTCAAAATTCCCATGACTAAGCTGCACATATTTTGATTTCCATGACCTAATGGTAGACACCATAATTAAATAGTGCACAAATTGTTACTCTAAGACTTAAGTACAAGTGTACAACATAAGTTTTTAGAACACGTTTAAAGCTCCACTAGACTAGACTTGACTAAAAATACTTAACAACTTGAAAATCCTTTGACACGTTTACAACCGTAATACCTGCATCACTATAAAAGTATCAACTACAAATGATTGAATATTGAGTTTTTTTACCAACTACATAACTCTCAAAACTTCTCTAGTCTCATGTTAACCTCAAAATCCAACACTAGGGATGAAAAGTGAGATCGTGAACCAGATTTAGATGAAGAAAAATCATAATGGAACAACATTCTTCCTTGCATAACTGCACACAACTATCCTTTTACTTCAGTGGTAATTGAGATATTTAACCTTGAAATAGAAATCATTACATAAACCCCAGAAACATACGGATGATACCTCTGCATCCATGTCATAAACTACGGTAGAAATGAAGTGAAAAACCAACCTGTTGAAATTCCTGAGGTTTCCGCAGTAGTAGCTGAGGACTTTTAGCAATAACTTGGCCTAACTTCTTGTTACTAACACCTAATTCCGCAAACTGCTTTACCATCAATATCAGCTTATCTATTGAGCAACCCAAAAGATGCGGCCTATTTTTGATTGCACGGTCAACGCTAAATTTTGGTACCTGCAGGGAAAATTTATTTACATATACATGTCTTGCTGATAGAAATATGAAAGGAAAGGATCTAGACAGGGGAAACATTGACACAATGAGTGCTCCCCACCCCAACCCCCAAAACAAAAAAACCTTCGAAACTCTAGCCCTGACAAGATGAAGAAAAAAGAAGGAAAAAGGACAAAGTGACATTATGGTTCCGAGTAGAAGTTGTCTATGACCCAATCATGCATTTACTTTTAATAGAAGTCTACAACTGAATCATACTGTTTCAAAGGAAATAGAACAGAAGTTTGTGGAGATAACTACATTATTTTTCACCTCACATAGATATTTCATTATTATCCTTTGTCCATAAATTTCTAATAAAACACAAATTCAAGTTCCCCTTAAACATTAACAAGAAGATCAAAAGTTTCATATCCTTGAAAAAACAATTGGTTCATTTCATGGCTACATCGTATTCCGTTCTGTCATCACAACTAGGACCAAAATGCCAAAATAACCTAGTTTTTTGACATAGTTTCATGTATCGCACACAAGAAGTTGAGTACCTTCTTCGTATCAAAGAAAGACTGGATTTTCACATAGTTTTTCTGAATGCTTGTCGAAAGAATCCAGGGATACTTCAGCAATAACCTACCCAAATCCTTATTTTCGGCACTGACCTGAAAAATTGATGTGCAAGGATGATCAAATAATAAGCAGATAAGATTCCCACAATATTACAAAAATTCACACTTAAGGAGATTGTCACACCAAACCCAAGTTTGGCAACTTTGGTACGACTTTTTCAACCTTAGGAAGGATTTCAAAAGACTTTAATCAAGTTAGTTGATGATGTGAGAGAAAGAGCTCAATCCAAGAGCGGCTTTAGTGCTGAATTGTTGATTCTCTGTCAAAGAATGGTGACAATCAAGAAAATGTGCAAATCTACTACAACTCAACTGAGCTTCCTTCTTCATGTAGTCAGTCTCCTGAAGATTATAGGATTGATCCATTCAACTATAGGAAATTACTTTACTAGTACCTAGTATGATGTGGGGTGTCCCCCATTGTAATTGTTAGGGGTCAGGTTTATGCCCACCCAATTGCAATAGTTTTTCCATAGTTCAATAAATCTTGTTCCTGGAAAACACCCCTTGTCCCTCTGGGCCTCAAAGGAGGAATTACCCTGGAAATTTTAAAAGAGAAAAACTGAGACAAGCTCTGCCTTTAGGCACACAGATATTGCACAATTGAATGGCTCCAAAGGCTCTACCCAGATTAAAATTTTCTCAAAAGACCTATCTCTTAAGACTAACGTTGTATATAGTTCACAGAGTGTTTCTAAAGTGTCGTTCTGGTAAAGTTCAGCTTTCAATACTCAAAAGCTTCTGTTAGCAGAAGTTACATCATGTCTTAACTCCTATTACTCCAATATTTGCTCTGGACACTGTTACCTCTACAATGGCCATAACAATTGGGTGTCAGTCTCTGCTCTTATGGTGGTGATGACAGAGACGGTACAGAAAGTGTCCTGAACTTAAGGTTATTGCGATAAATGTCTCCAAACTAAAGAAACTAATATATTTAGGTAATTATGAGTCACAATTCTCATAACATCACTAGAATCTAAACTAATATTTCAACAGTAACTAATGTTTGCTGACAATAACAACTGTCTCAAGAATCAAGATGCTCAAATGGTGAAGCAAACATTTAATACTTGAGTCTTCAGCAATTAAACTTACAAACCTAATTGCAAAAAAAAAAAAACTTTAGGGATCGTCTATGTGGAACCACTTCTCCACTTACTATTTTCAACCCAAAAAGAATTGCTTTGAAAATCAATCTGGCACATACTTGTACCATAAAAATCTATCAGAAAGTTGTTCTGATCTTAAGGTTCTTGAAAAATATATCCGAACTAATGAAACTATGTTGTTTAGGTAACTATGAGTCACAATTCCCATAACATCACTGAAACAAAAATTAATATTTCAACAGTAACTTATATTTTCTTACACCAACACCTGTCTCAAGATGTTCAGATGGTGGAGCCAAAATGTGATACTCGAGTCTTCTGTAATCTAAACTCACAAACCTCATTGCAAACTTTGGATCCTCCTCCAATTATGAATTGCTTTAAAAGTCTATGTGGCACATACTCGTACCAATTAAAATGGCTAATCGTAATAGGCAGTTGTCAGGCAAACTGGAACTATACACAAGTGGCACGCTTACCAATCCAATAGGAGACACAAGGTTCCCTCACGTAATATCATGGCATCTTTGTAATGTGCCGGCTCCACTCACACAATTCTAGACCCTCCAGCCTACATATGAGTCTCTTTTAAAACTTAAAAGTGAAGCAGCTAAATCTCATGTTGTTCCAAACATATATTTTAACTACACACTATTATTGCAAGTCAAGATTATTAATATTTCAAACCAGTTCATGGTAAATGATCTTCTTTTTTGATTTTTTTTGGAAAAAAAACAAAAAAAAACATGTTTTGTTTTCAAATGAGAATTCTGTTGTTGGAACAAAGGGAGAAGTTCCTAAATGCATTTATTAATCCTGAAACATCAAACTAGCATATATTATACAATACCACAAAGTAATGAAAAACATATTTATAATTAGGGGTGTGCAAATCCATAAGGTACAAGCGGTTTTTTACCGAAACCAGGAAAATCGAACCGGACGGTTCGGTAAATTTGTCAAACGGTTCGGTACCGGTAAAAGAAAAGAACAAACCGGTTAACCGATATAGGTACGGTATTTAAATTTTGGGATTACCAGACTGGTATTAACCGGTTAACTAATATGTATTTATATTATATATATTATTTTAGCCAGTTATGATATATATAATATACTCAGTAACTCAATCTCTCATTCTCTATCAACGCTCTGTCTCTTCTCCTCGTCACCACATCACAGAGTCACAGACTCTCTCTTCTTCACAGAGTCACATTCTCTCTCTCATAGATCTTGCCTCTCCATCTCATATTTTTAAGTACAATTTTTGTTTTGACTTCCGATTTTCTTTTTCCCACTCTCACTAGTCTCATCTTTGTGGGTTTATTGTAATCAATTTGAGGTTGATCTAGTGATTGTATACTTTGTAATTAGGATTTAACAACGATTACTTGTTATGTGAAAATTTCTATCTTTAGGTGACTTTTGGGTGGCTAGGGTTTTAATTTTATTGAAGCTAACTGGTTGTAATATGTGGGATTTTTTATCTTTGGGTGACTTTTAGGATTTTCTATATTTGGGTGACTTTTGGGGACTAGGGTTTTAATTTTATTGAAGCTAACTGGTTGAAAATAGAAGGTTGTTGAGATCATTAGTTCATCAGTTCATGGTGTTGAACATAACCAACATATAAGGCTTTGTTTGGATGCATAGATATTACAAGGAGTTGATTCATCGGTATATGAAACAGGTGTTTACCGATACCGTCCCGGTACCGTACAAGCTCACCGGTACGGGAAACCGGTTTAATCGGTACCGGCTTCGGTATACCATTTTGTGCATAATCAGTAATCGGTACGGGAGGGTCAGGTACAGGACGGTAAATTACCGATGACCACCCCTATTTATAAGCACGTTTCAGGTGTATCTACAATAATATTTGGATGATGTGATCGGAGAGTATAGTATCCTACAATTACCATTATCCTCAAAGAAGAAAAAGTTGAAACTCCAGCTTACAGATGCACAACAAAATTGGGGGCCATTCCAAAATGAACTCAAACAGTATGACAGATATATAGAAAGTTTAACATAAGACAGCAGCTGCCCAATATAGTTCACTTAAAACAAACATACCTTGGCCAAAGCCGGTTTAATGTCCTTTTCAATGTCATAGAACAGAATGGGTGGATACAAGAGAATAATATTTCTCATGCTCCTTTTAGGGACTCCAATGTCTTCAAGAAATTCAAACATTGGCTTCATACGAGATTCCAGTGGTAGCAAAAGAAGACGCGGAAATGATTGGATGATGTGGTGAAAAGATGCATCTTTGTAGCCCAACATATCCAGACCTCCACGTCTTGCTTGAATCTAGGGCATTAAGTTCAATCTTTATATGAGCAAACAAAGAAGGAAAAACAAATGCATATTAAGAGAATAACCGATGCTACATAAGAAAAAAGTAACATTAATAGAGAGATAATAAAAGAAAGAGGTGGTAAGTTACTAGCTGCCATCAATCAGCTCAATAACCAGAACTAGATTAAGAGTAGGTCTACATAGTAATAATACTAATAAACAGTAACCTTTTCAAAGAAGGATAAGGTTTGTTGGAGAGCATCATCATCAACAGGAATTGATAGGCGCATCATCATCCGGCGGGCAATTTCTCCAAGATGGACCCCATCATCATTATTGTCAGAAAAGAACATTTCCTTCACATACTTAACCTATAAGATGCAGGAAATACTTACAAAATAAGAAACTTAAAAGGCTTTAACAACAGCTACTAGTTGCAGCAACTAATAATAAAACTGCTTCTGAGAGAGAGAAATAAAGAATGAAAATACTCCCACCTTTCCCCCCAAAAAAAGAGTCACATCTGCAAACTTTAAAGGATATATATTTGTTACTTATTTACCCCTAAATTTACAATTGTTTAGTTTAGTAGTTATGTGTCAAGTAACCAACTCATCTAAAAGCTTAGAAAGTGGTCCCAACAATGTATATCAAGCTAACACCTCCTTCACATGCAGGACCTTGCACAACATAGAGTCATACACATCCATATAAGGGGCAACATGTAATCTGGAAGAATTGAACCCAAAGCTGTGATATCATACTAAGTGACCAACTCATCTAAAGCTTAAGTTGTTAAAAAGAGACCCCAACAATGTATTTCAAGCTACCCCCCCCAAAAAAAAAACCCACATGCATATATGGAGAGACAAATTAATATCAATTAAAAGGGCAATGTTGAACAAAAGACCTTGCACAACATACACGCCCATATACAGTTATTCATGTGGCCTACCCATGCACATTTCAACATATCCCGTTCAGTATATGTTCAATATTTTAATGTCGCCACGTGTGAAGGCACATGTGTGGTGTGGGGTGGGGGGGTGGGGTATTGCATTAAAGTCCTACATTGATTAAGTTTGGATTTGAAGGCCTCTCTACTTAGTACCAATTAATTTTAAGTTGGATGCTTAATATGTAATTGTGATGGTAGACAACATTGTGTCATTTTAAACTACCATGGTTACAAATGGGAGTTGATCAGAGTGATTATTAGTAAAATTTCTTGTATTGTGATTAGGATATAAGAATGTACCTTGACAATGAGGTGGGGAAGCGTCTGCTGAGAAGAGAGATAGGAGCGGGAGAGATGCATAGCCGATGGAAGAGATAGACCAACAACGCTTTCCAAAAAGGGAACAATACCCTTGTCCCCTTTTTGCTGCCCCATCTCATACACCTTATCCTTGAAAGACTTTTGTTTCTCTTTGCTATTGCTGATTTTTTTAATGCTAATTTCCAGTTCATCCAATTCCCGAACAGCATCCACCAACAATTTGACATAATTGGGCGAATTCAAAGCCATTTCATAAGCCTCTTCCTTTGAAACACTATCCCCACCATATTCCTGTATAATTTCCGAGACAGCCTCTAGTGCAGCTTCATCTTCTTCAATGGTGGAATCCTTATAACAATTACCTTCGTCGGAACCGGAAAACCCAACAGCCGATGGCAGATTGTCAAACAATTGACGATGAAAAAGGGAATTTGGTTGTGGAGTAATTCTTCTTTTGGAATTCATGAAGATGGGTTTATTATAGTCATAATTAGAAGTGGTGGGAGCAAGTTGAAAGAGACGATTGGATGGTTGCGGCGAAGTTGTTGCAGCAATTGGAACCACCAAGTTTGATGAACTAGTGCTACTATACATTTTCTCGGACGAATCCTGGCTAAACTACAAAATTAGAGTACACTGTAGAGAGTAGAGGTTCATAGTCACCAAACCTAAAACCCTCTGCTAAAACCCTAAACCCTGTTCAAACAATAATAGGAGGAATAATCTTGATGATAGTGAAGAATTTGTATGCATAACCTGCCGCGAGAAAATAAAAACCCAACCTTGCAGGATGTTTAAATGTAATTTCTTTTTCTTTTTTTTGACAAAAATGAGAAAATTAAAATAGTGTTTGATTGATTATAAAATTATTAAAACATTTTTAATTTTAAGATTAATTTAATTTTTTTTACAATTATCATAGTAGATAATTTTCATAAACATATTTTTTAAATTTGATAAATTCATACTAGATAATTTTCAATTTTCATAATCATATATTCTAAATTTGATAAATTCATTCAAATTATGTTGCACAAAATTATGTCTACTCAAAGGTGGGCCCCCAAGGCCCAAACTATGCTTTATTTTATATGTGAACAGCTCAGTTTGATGGGTAGGACAACATATTTGAGTTTGTGGGCTGGGCTGGGCTCTTCCTTTTTTGTTGTTTTGTACAGGCCAGAAGCCTATATTCAAATTTTCCTTATAAATGCTCTTACTTTGCTCTTTACCAAGAGGTTTCAATCTAGTAAAATATTAAATTTTGATTTTAAAATTTAAAAATTGATCCTATATTTTCATTCTAATAAATATAAATAACAAACAACATTAATACAAGATCATGGGTTGCATTTAATTCTATAAAAGAAGGGGATAAAGAAAATCAAAATTTAAAAAATAAAACTTTTACTAATTCCTTGCTAAAATTCTCACTTTCAAAACAAACAAAAAATAATAATGCTTTTCGTATATCCTCTTGATTTTAATTCAGTACAAAATTAAAGAAAAAGCTAATATCACATGTAAAATACTCAAAATGAAAATTTAGTTAGTTTGATTTGATCGAATCTCTATATTTTTCTTTTTTTAGTTTCTTGCATCTATTTTCCTTGTAAATGGAGCCCAATGGGAATCATTTATAAAACATAACCAATAATTGGGCATTTGTGAGGCCAGTAAGTCATGTTATTGTCAAGGAAAATCATCAATATATATATATATATATATATATATATACACTATATGTGTTCCGTGACTCCGGCACTGTATGGACGGTGGGATTTATCTCAAACTTTGGACGGCCCAAATAATTTATTGAGTGAGCGAGAAATTCAAAATCATTTGTATTTTATTAGATATATATATATACACACACGGTCCAGATCTTAAGCTCACCCCTTATCCAACTCACCCGAGCTTACCCCCTTAACCACGGACCCTTTGACGGTTCGGTCATACAACCGTCGTCTATACTTTTAGCGACGGACAACATATAGCGTCGCTAAAAATATAGACGACGCTTGTATGACTGAACCGTCGTTGGATCCGTCGCTAAAGGAGGGTGAGCTCGGGTGAGTTGGATAAGGGGTGAGCTTAAGATCCGGAATATATATATATATATATATATATATATATATATATATATATATATATGAGATATCTTTTTGATGATTTTTCAGTGAATATGCTTTACAACTCATAACAAAGAAAATGTTCAATATTTTGCGTCTAAATTAAATAGTTCGTGAATCTCGGCAACTTTTCTAATCAACTGAAAAAAGGGGTACAAAATTTTCTTCCCTTTGCCACTCCATATCGAATATTATGGAGAAAAAAACATCAAGGGATCAATATATATTCGTGTCATGCTCATTAATTAAGGACTAAGACTTAATATTAATTATTGCTATAAAAGAGATTATTATAAGAACCAAAAAAGCAAATTAGATAAACTGAAAAGAGAATAACTTGACTTTGGGGGCATTTGTGTTTAATTTTAAGTGCATGTCCACCTTGTATGTTTCCAACTTTGGTTCTAATCCAAGTTAATTTGTACTACTCAGCTTGTCCGTTTCAATATTATTTTAGCTACTATATATATATATATATATCATCTGTTCCAAATCATAAATGTATTCTTTAAATGATTATTTTTTATGCGGTTGAGTACATAATAAGCATCTCTAAAAGTTTTAAGAATAATGCTAGAAACACAAACTATTCTATAAATATTTTATAAACAACATATATATTGTGTGGAGTCGAAGACGAAACAATTTGTTGATCAATATGCTGAGATGGAGTATGCCATATCAACAGTTTATAAAATAATTTGTGTCTGTAGCATTACTCAAGTTTTAAATGTTGATAAAAATAAGTGTAAAAAGAGTATGTATGATTTTATGTCCTTTTCTCGTTAAATAAAAATTAGGGTAAATTCCTAATTATGCAACGTGTATATATATATATATATATAATATAAAACAGAGCGGAGAGAGAAAATAGACAAATGTCACATCAAGTTTACGTCAGCGGCTCTTTCTCTCATTCCAGTTTATTCAAATTTCAAACCCTCTATCTATTCTACCACACACACATAGCTCTCTCTCTCTCATTATGTTTCAGATTTATAATTGTTTAATTTTGACTCACATATTTCGATAATTTTTAAATTTTAAATATTTTCAGGTATATATTGAAGGATACATGGTGTAAGCTGTAAAGTAAAGGGTCTTATACTCAACATGTTGTTTCTCTATTTTCTGCATGTATGTATTCATTGTGTTTCGTCTTTTGTAAAGTTAGCTAATTATACATGGTTATGATGATTTTGGGTATGGAATGATGATTTTTATGGTGGTTTGGATATGTATGGATGATTGTAGTTTTGTAAATATGTTTAGATTTTTTTGGATATCTATTTTTAAAGGAAACTCTGTCGAAATTTCTTGAAATTAGTAGCGACTAGCTTGATATTTTGGTGGTTGGATGTGTTGATGATTGAGTATGTATTAATTTCTTCATATATGTATTTTTTTGTGTTCCGTATTTTGTAAATTTAACTAATTATGCATAGTTATGATTATTTTGGGTATGGAATGATGATTTTTTTGGTGGTTTGGATATGTGTGGATGATTGTAAGTTTTATAGACATGTTTATATTTGTCTGGATATCTATTTTTAAAGGAAATTCTGTCGAATTTTTTGAAATTAGTAGCGACTAACTTGATGTTTTGGTGGTTAGATATGTGTTGATGATTGTGTGTTCCGTATTTTGTAAAGTTAACTAATTATACATGGTTATGATGATTTTGGGTATGAAATGATAATTTTTTTTGTGGTTTGGATATGTAATGATGATTGTAAGTTTTGTAGACAGGTTTAGAATTTTCTGGATATTTATTTTTAAAAGAAATTTTGCCGAAATTTCTTGATGTTAACTAGCTCGATGTTTTGGTGGTTGGATATGTATTGATGATTGAGTATGTATTAATTGTTGTGGTGATATGTGTCTTTAGATAATGTAATATTTTTTAAATTTTAATTTAATTTTTCTTTACACCGTGCCTTCAGGCACGGGTTATAGCTAGTATATATATATATTAAGGTGCCTGCCTTCCTGGCATCTGCATTACGTTTAAACAGTAGGGATTGAAACTTTTTCAAACTAGCATAAATAACATGCAAGATACCTTGCTTCGCAATTTGCAACACCCATAGAGCTTTAAGGTGACAGAACTCGATCTGTTTAGAATTAATATAATTAATTATATATATATTCAAGGCTATAAAAGCTCAAAAATCATGAGCAGAATTCCCTATAGGAATATTACAGGAGCATTTCACATGAATAAATATTTTTCAATGGAACTTCCTGCAAGAAAGTCTCTCACTGTTGAATTTCCGACGTCACCAAATCCTACTGGTTTCCCCGGAGAAGAGAAACTTCATCCCAGTCACTCCCAACACCCTTTAGTTGAAGTGACGGTGTCGGATCTCTTCACCTGCAATGGCTGCAAAGAGATAGGTTCAGGCAGGAGGTTTTCTTGCCAGCAATGTGATTTTCAGTTGCATGATTTTTGTGCCTTGGCTCCTCCTGCTCTCAAATCCCATCCCCTTCATGCACAGCATCAACTTGTTTTTTATTCTAAGCCTAAACCAGGTAAATATATAATTATTTCAACATCTTAATTTCTTTCATTGGTTTTCAATTTTATATTAATTCTATATATATATATATATATATATATAAAGATCATCATTGATTTGTACGTACGTACTGACTAGCTAGATGATATCTATATATCTCCATTAATGGTATGGTTCAAATAAATAAAGGTGGAATTTTATGGCCAAGGTGTGACGTCTGTGAAAAGCCCACCAAGGGCTTCACATTCCGGTGTAGCGCCTGCCATTTCCAGTTGCACCCTTGTTGCGCCATGCTTTCCAATGAAATGAACTTGTCAACTCATGAGCACAAGTTAAAGCTCCTACCACCATTACCAAATGACTACTCTGTTTTCACCTGTGCCGAATGTAAGAGGCAGAGATCAGGCCGAATGTATCGCTGCGCTGTTTGTAATTACCATCTCCATGCAGTTTGTGCAAAGAACATGATTAATGGGCTCGAAGAAAATGGAATCAAGAGACCGGGAAAGCCAAGCATGATAGGCCCAACAACCCGTCTGGCATCTCAAATTGTCATTCACTTTATTGGGGGGCTAATGGATAGTGTCGGGCAAGGTGTTGGACAAGTTTTGGTTCAAGATTTTGCAAAAGGGGCCTACGACACTTCAAGAAAAAGGATAAATGGTTAACAGGTTTAAATAAATATGCACTTCACTTAGTAATATTAATTGTGATCTTATGTGTTTGAATCAGTAAAGTTTAGATTTTCATGCATATAATTAATAGCGTGATTGTTTATAGGCTTATATATAGCCAAATTAAGATATTGGTCTTCGAGATTTGTATTTCTCATGTGTTAAGGGTGATGTTTAATTAATCTTGTAGTAGTAATAAGGGTGATGCATGTTTAATCTTGGATTTTATCAGTGTACATATATATTTTGTGGTGGGAAAGTGTTGTCATAAAATTAGTTAAATGCTTAAGAGGTTCCGATATTCAAGTTTATGCAATTCTTGAATAACATGAACTTGAATAGCATGCATATTTATCGGGAGTGGTTAGCATGAAGTTAACTTTGTGGTAAGTTGGTTAATTGACACGCAGGACGGAAGGTGATATCTCTCACTGCGAGTCAGCACTGTATTGGTCAATTGACCAACTTACCATAAAGTTATCATATCTAAAAATCCATATATTTAATAAGACGAGCCTTTTGTTTATTTTCTTTCGGGTCATCAAGATTGTTTTTCCTTTTTGGTTCATTGTCATTTTCAAAGCTATCTTTCAACTATTGCAATAAGAATAGAAATGATATTTTCACATGAAAATCGTCGCTATAGATCCTATAGCGACATTTTTCACTAAAAATACATTGATTTCTATATTTTATATGGAGATCAATACAAAAATGCAATGATTTCCATATAAAATATAATTTGAAAAAATATAAATTTTATAAAAATCCCGTGACTTGCACGGGTTGCCAAAATAGCAACAAAGAAAACAACAATTTATGTTCCGCCAGGTTCAATATTTTGCGTCTAAATAGCTCATGAATATGGCCAACTTTTCAAATCAAATGAAAAAGGGGAACAAAAGCTTCTTCCCTTTGCCACTTCATATCGAATATTAACAAGAAAATAAACTTCCGAAGGATCAAGATTCGTGTAATACACATTAAGAACTAAAACTTGTTTAGTGCTAGAAAAGAGATTATTATTAACATCAAAAAAGCAAATCAGAAAAACTAAAAACAGAATAATTTGACTGTAGAGCATGTGTTTAATGTTAAGTGCATGTCCACCTTGTATGTTTCAAACTCTGGTTCTTATCCCAGTTTGTACTCCTTCTGAAGAACCAACATGTCCTAAGTACTTAGATCCTAGTTAAGTGCAACAAGGTCTAGTACTGGTTACTGGGTCGAATTTCCTCGCTCAAAGTTTGAGTTTCATTTCTACTCACAGCAAATGGTTGGAGGTAATGCAAGAGGCAGAGATCAGGTAGAATGTACCACTGCACTGTTTGTAATTACCATCTCTAGGGGCAGATCAAGAATCTGTTCTCAGCATGGACGAATTTTTTTGGACTGAAAGCTGGAGTGATGAACATCGTGTGTTTAGTTTCTTTTTTGGAGTAGTAGTCGTTTAAGTTTTTTTTGTCCCCCACTAAATTTAACTTTTTCATAAGTATGTCCCTTTTAAATTTATTAAGTTTTATTTATGCTCTTGTACCGGAATCAAGAGGTAGGGCAAGCCCAGCGGCCCGTCTGGCCTCCCAAATTATCATTCACTTCCTTGGGGGCCTAAAGGATGGTGTTGTGCATAATGTTGGACAAGTTCTGGTTCAAGATTTAGCAAAAGGGGGATGCAACAGTACAAGGAGTCAAGGAGTAGGATAAATGGTTTAAGTATCATCTTGTGTGTTTATTGCAACTACTCTCTAGTGTTTGAATCAGAAAAGTACAGGTTTTTATATAATTATGTAATTGTTTATTAGTTTTTATAGATGGTTTCAGATATGTATTTCTCATGTGTTTGTGGGAGAAAGTGAAATTAGTTGCCGGACATCTGTGATTTCTAAAAAATAAAAATAAAAATAAAAAATTCTATTAAAACTGTAATATGTTATAAAAAATAAAAAGATTACAATAAGAAGAATTAATATGATAATTCTTTCAAACTAATACAATAACCAGGAATAGGATGAATGGTATCATAGCTAATGAACACTACAAATACTCTTTTATAATAAAATTCCAATATTTAAGTTTATGGTAGAATCTTCAATAAAATGATCTTGAGGAGCCTTTAATTATTTTCTTTTGGGTCTTCAAGACTTTTTTTCCATTTCATTGTCTTTAGACTAAAGAATTCAATCTTGACACTTTCAAAAGCTATACTTTTAACTTTTACAATAAGAATTATTTGGTTGACACAGAATTTATAGTCATTAAGAACAAGGACAAGAGGAAATAGCCAAAATGAATAAATTTCAAGAATGTAATACCTGGCAAAGCCAAAATTGAAAGATCACAAAATCTTTATTGTACTTGTACTTGAAAAAATATTTGGCCATTCAACTATATAAATATATGTAATTCCAGATAATCCTACAGATTCTTTACAGAAATGAAAATCAAACCGACTTTAGACGATAGTTATGCATAAACAAGTCAAAGGAGAATTATAACCACCACAAAATTAACAGAAAGAACAGCCTACTGTAGAACAGTAAGATCTCTTACACTTGCCGCAACAAGCTTAAAACTCGATGCTTGGCATGATATAGCAGCGTTCGTCGTTCGTCGTTTGCCTTTCAGCTCCCTCTTGTGGGCTTTGTAGCAGCACTTCTTAAATCAAAAACATAACCAACACATTCTTTACCACAAATGGCAGAAAGAAGCCTCGTAGATATTTAGAATCGCAGTTTTAAAAACTTGATATGCAGCACCCAACATTCTTACCGAACCAGCCTTTTTGCCCGTGCATTCCCTTGTAAGATCAAAATATCTCATAATCATTTGCCACTCTTCACCAAATACTATTTTTTACCTTTTGAGCCGGCACAAGTTAGTTGCCTTAAACTCCTATTCAACATTAATGTCCTACTTTAGTTATGTTCTAGATACTCTGTCCCGTCCACCTACAATGAGCCATATCCCAAATTCTCCCACTTGAAGGGAGAAACTAAGCCAATGTCTGGGGCTCCTCGCAAGAATAGGCAGACACAAACGCAGACTGCAGCAATGGCAAGCATTGAATGGATGTAGGGCTGGTGAAGCAAGCCTTGAGAAGCTGAAATCCTCTTGTTGTACCTGGAAGCCATTACAGCGCACTTCGAACAAGATTTTTGCCCTTGTCCGAGTTGAAAGCTAGCCCTCTGGCTCAGACCAACATTCAGTGATTGCTCTTGTATCTCGTTTCCTATTGAAACAGAGACTTGACCCTTTTTCCTGTCAGTAATTTTCCGAGCTACTAGCTTGTTATAAGATTGATTATTTCTCATTGAAGCATATGCATATGGAGAAAGCCCATTTGCATCAAGGAGGGAATCCCAGCAGTGCAACCCAATCTACATTAGGAGAAAGATGGGTGGGAGTTGAGAAAAGATGTATTAAGAACCAAAAGAAATGAGAACCAATGCATTCTATTAAAAATTTAAGGTGCAAAGCACCATTTTTCATCATCTATAAAGCAAATATGATAAAACTGAATTACTGGTTAAGTGCTCTGTCTTTAAAGCAAGGGATTATTACTAAAGGGTAAACCTAAACCTTGAAAGAGATGAGAAAATACCGAAAGAATTAACTTTATACCTCCTGTGGATCACTTGTCAAGGTGTCAACCATTGCATCTGAATCCAATGAGCATGCAGCCAAATGTAGAGGTGTAATACCACCTGGTCCAACAAGATTTGGGGGGAAGATGTATGTCTTACTGGTCACAGTTGGTACTGAATAATTTATGAGCAAGTCAACCATATTCCTAGACCTTCTTTTAACTGCCCTATTCAATAGGTGAATCTCCAGAAGCATCTCTAGGGACTCCCTCCATAGTTCATCCCTACCCAGCCATATTTGAAGTAGAATGTCTAGGAGGGTTTTAACCAAAGCACAAAAGTCTCTTTCAACTGAGAAAATGAAAAGAAATTTGAACCGGTGAAGCTTATACTCGGGGGCCTCGAGCATGGAAGAGATCCCCTTTCTTTGGAGTAGCCATCCGAGCTCATTCAAGAAGTGCAAAACATCCTCCCTTGACCTGGGCCGTCCAGATTCAATGGCATGGTCCTCTGTAATAGCATCTCGCAGTTCTTCAGCTTCATCAAATTCAGACTCTAGCAGTCTCAATTCTTGACAGATGGTAGCATTGGCTATAATTACAGGAAAGCTGGCGCCTCTAAAGCCATTATCAACCTGTAGATATTACTATTAGATGTAATATTCTCCAAATTCAATATCATATTCCAAAATTTTGCATACTAATTGTATTCATAGTAATACCTCAATGAAACAACGGCCAAATACACTAGGAGCTGCACCATTAATCCTAAAGCTGCTTAAATTTATCTCATCATATATGTTGCCCTGACTGGCTGAACCAGGAATTTCCTTCAACGTGTACTCAACCGTGTGTGTGCAGTAAACCCTGCAATATAATAAAAATAAATTCCAACACACAGAAACAAAGATAATGGAGCAGCTAAATTTCACAAACAATAGTAGTTATAATAAGAACTATCAACATACTTGGTTCCATGAGTACTCAAATTTCTCCCCCTCAGTAAAATAGAAGTCTCTTGCCCACACACAACTGCTAAAGGGGAGACAGAAATTAATTCTGGGGAATTCCACGCTCTTAAGGCTTTGTGGAGGTGAACCTTTCCTGAAAATAGATAAGCATACATTGAAGGGCCAAGGTTAAACAATCTTAATCATAAGCCCTCAATTCCTCAAGAAACTACACAGCATAAACTACTCTAAAGTCAGTGACAGATAGAATCATAATTATAACAGCACTCACCATCTAGATATGATGCTAACTGTCTGCCAGTATGAACTAAAAACCTTCCGTTTCTCCAGAACTGATTATCGGAGTCTTGAACCAAAGAAGAGACATTTTGAAGAAGATTGGTCTCAAGCTGCAAAAACCACAAAGCCTACAAGTATCAGCAGACCATAGATGCAAGAAAAGACTAGCTTATATTATGGCTGTTTACTTGCCTGCTCCCAAGCAGAAGATGGCATCGATATGTAGATAGATAGAACTACACAGCCAGGCCTTATGTAGCTCTCCATTTCTGATGGACTTTGAGAAAGCCAATTATAGATCTGACAAAGAGAGGCAATATATTATTATAGCTTTCAGATTTACAAGGACAATAACATTTAGAGGTCAAAATAAATCGTGAGTCCTCACCTGTGTTCTCAATGTTCCTGGTAACTGACTAGGATCCTTCTCAAATAATTTGAAAAGTATCCGCCCAGAACGATCCTGAGAGGTACCATATATTTCATTCAATCCCACAGCAGGCAGGTATATTAAAAGATATGATAAGAATTAAATCATATAGTAAAAAGAACAATCCAACCAGATTTCTTAAACAGGAGAAAGCTCCAGTATTGAACTACCTGAGCATCAGAATTCAAGCTAGAAGGTGAATGATCGGAGCCAGAAGAAGACGTGTATCCTGCCTGGTATGGAAAACTTTGAAATGAACCCTTGTCAAAACCTATATTTGACCCTCCAAAAAGATCAAGAGACGCAAAGCAACCCTGAGTTCTACTAGATTTAACATTGCCAGTAACCTCTCCGCTCGTTGACACACTCTCAGGCTTCACTACTTCTCTTGAGGTTTGTGTAGGAAACAGCTTTTGCACAAGAGGTGGAGAAGAAGAAGGTGACCTTTCTTCAATAGGATTACTGCTATCAGATGAGAAGTATTTCCTACTAGATGCCAGTTTTGGTGGGCTATCATTTTCCAGCGAGGAATTGAAGAGCTGTAATGGTAAATTTGCACAAGTTTCTTGGATTTGGCAATCTGAATCTTCCATAGGAGACTGGTAACTTGTACTACTTCTCTCTCCAGCTGAAGGAAATTCAATATGTGGTCGGCTTTGCATGTTGAGACATGTAGCATGGTTAATGTAGGCAGAATTAGTTTTCTCGGTGTCACTTCCATGGCTACTTCTTTGAGACATAATTGCAAGGCCATTAGGGGAAGGTCCTGCCGAAGTCCTCGAAAGAACAGCGAGCAAGTCCAATGTTGATGAAGGAGAATTATTACCGTTAAATTTATTTTGATTTTGTGTTTGGTCACAAAAAAATTTATCGGAGCCTCCTGCAAGAGGTAATTTCATAGCAATGTCCGCCGGCAAAGGTAATGAATTGATCTTCTGAAGAATCTGAATGAGTTGATCCTTATTAGGTATTGATGAGCAATTAGTGCTACCATCTTCAATGTTCCCTGATATCCCGGATAAATACATTTTAATTGTGTCATAGGTTTTTGTATGTATATGTGGGAGCGAGCGCACGAGTGTGGGAGCGAGTGCACGAGTGTGTGTGCTGGCATAAGTAGAGAGAAAAACACATGAATGTAAATAACTAAATGGTATACCTTGTGCACGAGATAAAATTGTTAGTAGATTGACAATATCCATATCTCCACTGCCAATGTTATCACGATTTCCCGGGGGTAACAAGCTCGAAGTTGCATCATCTGGCTGAGTTTTCCTCCTTCGCCTATTGTGCCCAGCAAGCCTACGCCTACAGCTTCGCTTCCCCTCATCAAACTCTGAAAGAGGATGAAATCTGGGTGGCGGATATGGAACACAAAATGCTGGTCAGAAACATAACAATGATAGAAGTGATCATAATAGTTTGAACCAACAAATAATGACAAAAAGTTCTATTGCAACAACAATCCATCGCATGCAGCAAATAGACCTTAATCATATTCCAAGTACAAAAATTACTAACACATCGCGACAATAAGGAACCAAATCAAGTAAATGAGACGACAAACCTGCTGCACTGCTGACAAAACCTCTGCATCTGCTTCCCCACCAAGGCCTGAGTTGCTTTACTATGGACTTCGCACACCTTGTGCCTGCGGTGATAGTCTTTGGCAGCTGATAGATCTTCCTTGCAATTATCAACTTGACACATGGGATAGTTGCCTCCACCAGGAGATCCAGATCTGACTTTCTTGTACGGCCTTGATGAAGGCTCCTCAACAGAATTCACAATACCTCCACCAAGCTTCAGAAGGAGTCTTTCATCATCTTCCCCCACAGGACTCTTCCTTAAGACCCCTGAATTGGCTGCTGCTCCATTATCATCGTCTCTACTCCTTTCAATCTCAGATTGAACACATGTGGCCGTCCCGGCACGGAGTACATCTGATTCCAATGGCTTTGCCAGAAACCTCACACTGTCCCAATCCCATCCCTTTGGGTTCCAGTGGCCCCTGGACTCCTGAAACTCCGAGGCAAGCCGCTGAGGCTGCTGGAGGTGAAAATTGGTAGGTTGGAAAGGCGAACTGCGCTTCTTAGCCATGGGATGTGACTCAAGGAACCGACCCGCAAGTGACTGGTGGAAAAAAATTGGAGGGGCTACTTGAGTACCTATCTCTTCCATCTTCTTCCCCCAAAAATTCTGACCTCACAAATCCTATCATCATAAATTTGAGTAAAAATTAAAACTACATAAAAAACTACACAAACCCAGAATCCCTTTTCAACTCAAGCTTCCCCCAAGTTCAAATCTTGTACTAATTAATTGATTCTACCGACAAGATGGAAAAATAAGGAAAACGAAAATTACAAAGAAACCCCCTCAAACAAGAAAGGAAACTAGACCATATAGTTACAAAATCCAGAAGAAAATTGACAAAATAAAGACTATTTTAGTATCTAAATCAAAGATAAAATCTTTAACAAACAGTTGGGAAAAAATCAAAAACTCCCGAATAACCGCGTGTAAAATTACTCATCTTAAATAAATCACTCACCTTTTACTTCGAATCCATCCTCAGAACTGCACCTCTTCTTCTTCAACTACTTTGCTCTTGTACTTTGCAGGATCTATCCGTATCCAATCCTTAAACAAATCAAATACCCAGAAAGAAACTAAGCCGGAAATGGAAAATTAGCCGGCGGATCTACAAACCCATTGATTTACATATAAAAATGGGATCTGAGAAGAAGATTAAATGTCTCTAAGAAACACCCATCTTTTGCCTTCCTCTGTCTTTTCTCCCTTCTCACAACAAACTATAAACTTTTCTTTTTCTTTTCTTTTTTAGCTCCTTCATTCAATCGTACAACAAGTTTGGCAAAAAACAGTAAATTAGACTCAGATATAGGGGTTAAAAGTTTCAGACTGCGGAGCAGAAGGACTCCTTTTTATACAGTTCTGGGGTCTTAATTAGGAGTTACAGTGTGTAATTGTAGAGTAATTAGTCAATAACAAGCTATTGCTTTTATTTTGTCAAGGATTTCCACCTCTTTATTGCATTTCCGTACTCTTGTGTGAAATGACCATTCAATTTTACTTGATTTCTTGAAAGTCGATGGATATATTGTAGAGGAAGAATTGAAAAGATTATGTTTATTTCATGTGACATTAATGCAACATAGTGATGTATAAATCAATTTAAGTACTTTGTAATTGACTCTTCTTTAAATCTTTTGGATTTTGGGATTTCAGCTTATATGATATAATTGTATCAACTTAAAATAAATTTATATTAATTAAAAATTTAATATATCATCATTTGATCTCAAAAATCGAATTATATTTGTAATTTTGAAACTGATGGAGTGTGTGTTGTGACAAAGGCATGTTAATTTCTGTTATGTGAATACACAATAATAAATTATTTTTATTAATTTATATATTATATCATTAAATCTACTTGTAATCAAAATTAAATATATTTTGGTGGTAATATGGAAAAGAAATTATGGGAAAAAACGCGTAAACATGAAATGGTTTTGACTAACATGCATGCAATTCACACTAAACACCGAAAAGCTTGACATGCAATTCACGTAATCCAAATAATCATCACCTAGTATGAATATATTCCCCTCCTTCATTAATCCATTCTCAAAAGTCACAACCACAAATACATGCAACATCACCTAATATCCATAATTTGTGGATGATCACCTAGTACATGTAAGACTTAGGCTGTCTTCGTTTAGCTCTTAATAGTTTTGAATGGTTTACTCTTTGATTCGGTCAGAGACTAAATTTAGTTGGTAAATTTTTTGAAACATCTTAATATCTTTTAATTGGTTAGACACAAAATTAATTCTAAACCATTCAGAGATAAATTTGAGCGAATTTTTTTTTGAGACAAAACTAATCTCGTTGTTGCTTTTCACTCCACCGCTCTTCTCCTAATTCGATGTTGCTCTTCTCCCTCGTTGTTGCTCTTATCCTCCAGCACTGTCTAAATCAGTTGCCACCTCAACCCATCAAAGGTTTCCGACATAGTCTTCTTTGTCTTGCTCTTGTACTATTCCTCAATATTCTCGATGTTGCTATTCTCGCACGTCTAATTTTTCGAAGATCGAGTCTTAAATCTGCATTCTCAACTCATTCGGCATTGTTGCCACATGCTCCGAAGTGGATTGGATCGATGATATTGGATTGAAATTGAAATTGAAATTGGGTTGGATTGATGATAAATAATGGTATATATGACATGGTGGGTAAAGACAATGTGGAGATACAAGGATGGTATAATTCTTCGTGATTTACTATGCATGGAAGCAGTAAGGTGAATTTATGGCTAATGATGAAAGAGGGGTTGATGATGGTTTATAGAGGCGGTGATGGGAACATGTAATTAGGATGATGGGTTTAGTTTGGGATGAAGCTTGGGCCGGGTTATGAGTTGGGGGCATGGATATTTGTTCCTATCATGGGTCCTTTACATAAGTATACAACAAATAGAAAGTAATTACAAGAAAAATGCATCAACTAAATAATTACAAAAAGAGTGTAGTTAGGACTCATATTACAAAAATAGTACAATTCACATTAATAAAGAAACCTAAAATCAAGGATAACTAATAATTCAAATTCAAATCTTGTCTCTAACAACAATTTCAAATCCATATTTCAAAATTTAAATCAAAATGAGAAAATTAAAAATTAAAAATTATGAAGGAGCTAATGTTCATCATCCTCCTCTCTCGCCACCACCGCTGCCGCCATCGTCGCCGCCACCGGAGTTGCTATTCTGAATTTCTTTTGACGATTTGGTTACCCACAAAAATTGAAATGGTTACCTTTATACGAATTTTGACTAGTAACTGCATCACATTTAAAATAAAATTGATAATCAAATAAAACTGAATTGGTTACCTTATCAAATGGTTTGGTAACCAACTACAAGAAATTTGGTTATCAACTGCATCACATTCAAAATAAATTAGTAACCTAATAAAACTAAATTGGTTACCTTATCGAAAGGTTTAGTAACCAACTGCATAAATTTTGGTTACCAACTGCATCACATTCAAAATATATTAGTAAGTTAATAAAACTGAATTGGTTACCTTATCAAATGATTTGGTAACCAACTACATGAAGTTTGATTACCAACTGCATCACATCTAAAATAAATTAGTAACCTAATAAAACTAAATTGGTTACCTTATCAGAAGATTTCGTTACCGGTAAAAATAAAGAATGGACCGGTGGCGGTAGGAGGGATCGAGGAGAGGGAGGGCGGGAGGAGGATGGGGTGGGGCGTGGGGCGTGGGGCGTGGGGTGTGGGGGGGAGAAGGGTGGAGGAGAAAGGGGGACGGGAAGAGGGGGAGGAGAAAGAGAGGCGTGAGGAGGGGGATGCGGTAAGGAGGGAGGAGGGAGGGGGGGAGGGGGGAGGGGGGAGGGGGGAGGGGGGAGGGGGAGGGGGGATGGGGAGGGACGGGGTGGGGAGGGAAGTGGCGAGAGGAGGCAGGAGGCGGGAGGCGGGAGGCGGGAGGCGGGAGGAGGGGAGGAGGGGAGGTGGGAGGTGGGAGGCGGGTGGAGGGTGGAGGGTGGAGGGTGGGGAGGGGTTGTACAGGAGGAGAAGGAGGAGGCGGAGGGAGAGAGGAGAAGAAGAAGGGAAACAGAAATGGAGTGTGAGAAAATCGTGGGAGAGATGTGAAGAAAATTGTGGGAGAGATGGGGGAGAAAATCGTGTGCATAATTAAAGGGATAAGATTACACTCTTTTTGTAATTAAGTATTGCACTAGTATTGTGAATAAATATGGAAGTGTATTAGTTGTGTAAAATTTTTATGAGGGCACTATTGTTGTAATTATTTTTAAAAATGTAATAGAATATGTAATCGTTCCTAATTTAATTTGTATAGTTAAATTATTATGTTATATTAATGTTTTTATTGGACATAATACATTTTATTTTATCATATTGTGGTCAAAATATTATAAATATATATTTAAAATACTATCCAGACCTTTCTAATTATCAAACAAAATTTATTTGCTATGGATCAAAAAGTGACATATAACATATACACCTTCCGTTAGAAAAATGAATGGATGCGATTCAAATTGGGGTAACGTCGTTCGCTAGTACTTATAACGGACATAGTTATAATAAATTTTTGATGAATTTGTCCCACACCGCTAGAACTACTAACGGACGCATATTAACTCAAATTAATTGGGGGGAAAAATAACAAAGGTAAAATGCTGCAGTGCCAAAACTGATCCATAGTTCTGCGATTTGGGCGAACCGCTAGAACCCTAGAAGCAATGATCTGCAAATATACAACAAGTTGTTGAAATTAAACTTTGTTCGTCCAAAAAAATTAATCGATATGCTTGTTATTTAATCTCCCAAATTTGAAGGTGATGCAATTCTCCATTAATTCTCATGAACCATAGTTTCATCCTGTTTATTTTTCATAATTTTTCACGTTTTTTAAGTTGCAATCTATTTCTGCCTCTCTAATCTGGTTACTTTTCCTATTTTATTCCGTTTATTTTTCTCTAAAGGACCAAGTATGTACACCTTCTACTCAGTCGAAACTATATTATGAAACTGATGTTATTTTGGTTTGGCTATAGCCTATAGGAGGTTAATTAGGAGCTTCAAAAAACTAAATTGTAGCTGTAATTGGCATTGAAACTTCAACAAAGCACTAATAAATAGGAAAGTCGCCGCAAATCAGAGGTATGTTACGAGTTTATTTGAGATTTTCATAAAATTGGTGGGTTACTAAAATTTTAGAGTTATAGTTGCACTATACTTGGACTGTCGATTGTAATATATATAGCGGGGGACTAGTTATTGTTGTGTGGAGTAACAAGGGAGGGAAATACATGGCTTGAAACATTTATCTATGTTAATGAAATATGTTTTTATTTAGAATGCACATAATATATTTGTAAAAAATTATATTTAGTGATTCTTCAAAAATAATTAGTTTAAGAATAATAATATGGTTATATTTATATCTCTAAATATGTAAAAATTGAGTCAAAAAAGTGTAATAGGAAATTCTTGGATCTGAATATCATGAAATTAATTTTATAATAAATTGGTCAATTAATTAATATAATATTAATTCACAAAAAAAAAAAATTATCTCTCGCCTTTATATCGACACTATATTAATTAAATAATCAAAAATAATTTCATACTAACCATCCAAATTCTTGTTCGGTACGCATTTTCACTAAACAGGAGAGGCCGGGCAGAGAGAGTGTATGGTATGGGACCTATGGGTAATGTGGGCATGGAGGAGGACAGGACAGTTGGTTAGGAGAATGACAGAAAGCTCCTCCAATTGTATGTCTAATCACTATTGTACTGCACATGTGTGCCCCACCCTCCTCCCCCTCCCCCTCTCCCCCTCTCCCCCTCTCCCCTCTCCTCTGGCTCTTGCTCTTATTACTGCCAGTGCCAGACAGTGGAGTTTTTATTAATTATATATCCTACTTCTGTTTCTGTACTATCGAAATGACACATAATTTTGTCGATCAAATTTTGTCCGATGAACATGGTCACAGATTTTTACTTATTTTTGACCTTATAATTTTAAATATATTATTATTTTGTCTTTTTAAATTAATTTTTTATTTATTTATTTAGCCTTTCAAATTTTATAAAATTTTAACTTTATCCCACATAATTTACACAATTAACGCTTGTGTCACCAAGTGTCTAGTAATTATAAAATAAAGTATTGTGACATTTTTTTTTATCACAAGTGTTAGGAAAATCATAAACAATGTTAAATGCTATTTGCTTTTTTTTACTCGCTACACTCGTAAATGAAAAAAAATGTTCCATCTTAACTCTAATTTGCATAATGAACAACTTTGTTTTAATTTTCCCCCAAAATTCAATTTTTAATAAATAAATAAATAATAGAGATTACATATTAATTTATCCAAAATAAATATACAGATTGATTATTACTCCTTTATTAGTAGGAGTGTGTAAATAAATCGAGACAAGTCGAGTATGAGTTGTTCAAATTTAATTTATAAAATTTTAAAATAAAATTTAATTAAAATTTATTTGAGTACCGAATAGAACACGATCTCAAATCGAGTATTGTGGAGCCTTAATGAAAGTGGAGGCCTAACTAACTCGACTTTATTTCCTATTTTCCTTTTCTTCTTCCCCCACTTGTAGTACATGATTATAATTTCAGCCCTACAATTTTATTCTTCATAAAAACAATCTTATTTAAAGAATTAAAAATAAAATTATGATAATAAATTATATAAAGACTAGTGTTTTAACATCCAATATATATTAACATATCACATAGAGAATTTAATAACATATCAAAGAATTTAAAATCTAATATGACTGATTAAGCAGTTTTACCATGGTAAACAATCACTACTACAAAACAGTAAATACACAACACGAAAAAAACGTTGTGGTTTCATTCAGCAAAACGTCTTGGTTAAGGGTGTCATCTATTTGACACACTTACACAACGTTTTTAAAACGTTTTAGTTAAGCACATTAGATAACGTTTTTTAAGAAAAAAATATTGTAGATTTGTTTTTCATAAATTAACAGATGCTTGAAAACGTTGTAGAATGTATGATTCCACAACGTTTCCTGGATAAAAATGTTGTAGTTTAATATATCAGACAACGTTTTTAAAATGTTGTAGATAAAAAAAAGAAAAAAAAAGTTGTGGTACACCTATATTACCAATGCACCTGCAATATTACCAATGCACCTGCAATATGCTAATGTCATGATATATAGTTAAAAGGTCTAAATTCTCATTTAAATTTAAAGTCAAAATGTATAACCATTCAAAATACATCGCCCAATAATACCATTCGTTTACGGTTTCAAATTACTACATCCACAAAATATATACTAAACTATCTATAAAATATATACTAAACTATTCAAAATACACCCCAATAATACCATTCGCTTTGTCATGGGGTATTGAATCAACATTTTAACCATAGTTTTGCAAGGTTGCCGTGAATTACAGCTGTCGTGAAAATCTTTAGCCCGGAAAGCAGAACCTCCTTGCTTCTTAGAATTCATTGTCTCCTGCATTTGATTTGTCCACATTTGGAAGGAAAGCTGCAAGCAGATTGCAATTGATATTAGTTTTGCTATCACCAATAAAAGAAAAAAAATCTACAGCAACCAGGAAAAAGAATTTATTACTACCCCTTAACAGAAATTGAGTCTATACTTGCTCTCTTCAGCAACCAGTACTTGTCATCCCAATTTACAAAGATAAAAGTGACACAAAGAGCTTCATATACTGATGAATATGAATATAGAATAACATAGTTTTTTCTTTGATAAAACAAAAAATGAGCTAAAGAATCAATAAAACCAGTTTTGACTCTTTAATGACTTGAATAACAAGTGCTCCTGCGGAGCTCATGATCATTACAACACTTTCAGAGACTATACAATTTATGCCTTTATAGAAAACGCGGATGTAACCAATTATGATTTATTATACCTCTGTTTCTTTCTGAAGAGACATGAGAGCAGTAACAAGGGACTTCAAATTTGGCCTCTCACGAGCTCCATACTGCAAACAACGGGAAGCTAACCGCACCAACTCAGTTCCATCATCATTTGAGAAATGACCCTCCAAACAAGAATCCATAAGCATCAAGTGCCTGTTAAAAAGGTTGAATTTCGGTTCTCAAATGACCGACTAACAAAGCATAAAAACTAACATGTGACAATTTTTCACTGACAAAAACAAAATATTGAAATTCAAAATTTAGCAAGGGTAAACTAACACAGGAGTTTCAGGATAGTTAATTAGCCAAAGTGACAAAGTGCCCTTGGAGTTATATTTTTCTTTGGTAATTGCAATTATCACAAGCTTGCAAAAGAAACTGACTAAAGGAAACAAAGCAATAAATGATTAAATTTATGCAAACTTGAAGAGATGAACACTTGCATGGCTTAGTGGAATATGTTTGCCACTCAGAAGATCTAACATCAACGTTCCAAAGTTGTAAACTACACTTTCTTGTGTCACTCTTCCTGGAAAACATAGACAATAATACACTCATGTTAATTTCAGCTTATAATGCACATATATTCATATATACAAACATATATCACTGAATACACTAATCAACTCAGTAATGCCTTTTCATCATAGGCAGAATAAACTAATCACATAGTAAATATAAAAAAGAAAAAACTTCAAACACTAATGAAACAAGTCAACAAAATAAGCATATTTTCTTCCACCTGAAAGTGTAGGAGCACATTTTGTGGCCTTATAACTATAGAACACCGCAAAGGGCACGACTGCTAGAACCCATCTCTTCCTCACAGCATTCAGTGATTCCGCAGGCTATAAAAGTACAAAGGATTAAGCTAAATTTCAGTTACATCTGAAGGATATTTTCAGCGTGGATACTTGATGCCAACAGCAGACACATGACAGTTACATAGGGTAGCGCAACACAGCCATAACTTAAGAGAGAATACAAAAATTCCACCATTCAGAGTTCAAACAAGTATAGTCAAATGAGGCTTCTATGTGTGTGTTACACACACATGCACGCAGAAAGAGAGAAAGAGAGAGTGAGAGAGAGAAAGAATAATTCCCTACATAACATATTATTATTGATTAAGCAGTTATACACTTTTTATATTTTAAACCCTAATTTTCAACTTTAGGACATTAAACATGAATGTCTATATATTTTGATCTATAAATAAAATCTTTTGGCATTTTGTTACCGAAATAAGTCACGTGACTCAAAATAAAAGGGTAATTAAGCCTTTTTAGAGTATATTTATATTACTATGATATTTCTCCTCGTCATAGACTAATTAATCATATGGTTATAATTTCATGTACTTCTAAAGATATATATTTAAGAAATTAAGTCTCTATATTGACTTCAAATTTTTTCTTCAACACTCACTAATCATGTACTTGCATTTTTTTGTGCTTCCGGAGATATTTTGGAGTAAAATTACGAAAAATACTCTCATTCGGATCAATTATTACTAGTCGGTTGCCAAAAAGTTTAGTTTATTGAAATCTAAAGACATTAAGGTTCAATGTCTTAAAGTTGAAATATTAGGGTTTAAGCTATTAAAAAACAGAAGGTTTAAAGGGTATTTAAGTCATTATTTTTTAAAAATATATAGATAAAAACTATACTTTCAATTTTTACAAATGAGACCTGTATATGCATAGAAAGGGAAAAGTATTTCAGCCATGACAATCGCTATTGGGAATCCACCGTGGCTTGATTAAGATTCCACATTCATATATACTTAAAATTAATGTTCAACCCACTTAGGATTATATGTGACATATGAACTTTAAATATATATATATAGGGTCTCCATCCACATGGAGCAACTCCTTTTGACCCAGCCGCTACAATTTGTAACGGCTTATTAAAAAAAAAACTAAGTAACAAGCCGCTACAGTTTGTAGGGGCTGGACCAAAATGGATTGCTTCCCAACAACCGATTGCTGTGGATGGAATCCCATATATATATATATATATATATATATATGTATCCACGTCTTAAAGTTTAGTATTATTCGAGCATAATTCTCCTGAATATGTTGTTGTTGGTCCAAATTTCTTGGTGAATTTTTTTTTGTTTTCAATAACAATGATTTTAGATTGTAACTACAAGAAGGTGATGGCATTGACGGACAAAAAATTGTCAGTTTTGACCTCAATATTAACGGAATATATAGCAGTCAAGAAATTATAAGTTTGACAATAGGCATGTCGATAATAAATTTGTAGTAAAAACGACGGTGCTGCTGTCGAGATTAAACTCATTGACGACAGGCTCATTCTCGACTATTACTACAAACTTTTTTTTCCTTTCTTTGATAAAATTAGACTACCTCTTGCGGATAAATCTGACTAGTATCCACCCATGTATGTCTACTATATAGCACTCGTATTAAAATTTTATAATATTTATAAATTGAATAGAAAGATAAAAAATAAATAAATTAAAAACAACAAAATAATAATATCAACCTTTTCAAGGAGGCTTTATAGTATTGATGGATGGATGATGATGATGATGATATAATACATAATAATTAAGGGTGTAAATTGGTCTAATCGAAACGAACAGAACAGATAGCTGCTTGAAATCGACTTGAAATGATAAATTTGAATTCGATTCGAATTCAAATTGTATTTAAAAAATTATACTCAGATTCGACTAGACTCGAATATTTATTACTCGAATTTAATCTGACTCAAATCAAATTATATTCAAACTACAAGCTCGAATTCAAGTATCCACATAATAACTAGTTTTATAATAAATATAATTATAAATCGAATTTGTTATTTTACTTAAAAATGAGAAAATATATTTACTATTACACTTTACAAATATAAAATCAAATCAAAATTAAAAACAAAACATAATAATAATAATTAATTATCCTAATTTGATTTAAATTTGTATATATTATAAGAGAATGTATCGAATATCTAATCGAATTTGTATCAATCGAGTATGTATCGGATTACAATCAAGAATTCGAGTAGTTTGAATCTTAAACGAGTCGAGTATAATTTTACTCAGATTTTTATTCGAACTATTTCTAATGCTCGAATTTGAATCATATTATTAATGAATCCGAGTCTCACTCATATTTTTTTCTAATCGAATATGAATCGGTCCCAAATTGTTTGGCTCATTTTCGTTTAGGGCCTTAGTAGTTAGTAGTAATGTTAGCACATAAATAAAGGATTTGTTTGCAAAAATATATCTGCATGGCTGAAGAAAGAGAGAAACGTACGTGGCATTAGTTTGTTCAAACCACATGCAATATAGTTGATTGAATTTTATTATCTTTAAATTAAAATTCAGTTTAGAAAACTATTGAGAATTTCTGAAATTTGAATTTTATAAAATGTTATTTTTTAAAATAATATTATTAGAACAATAAGAATTGTTAAAATAATAATAAAAATATACAAAATGCGTGTTTATTTATTTTGATAATATCAATTTCCTATAAATTTAAAAAGAAAAAGAAAGTAGTAATAGTACATATGTACTTGAAAATTAGTAGGTAGTAGATGCCACCTGTTTTGATATATATGTACTATGTATGTACTGGTGGCATTTTTATTTTACCGATGGCCGTACAAATATATAAACGTACTCCCGGAAAGTGAGAAAAAAAATTCCAAAAATTCTACGCGGACCGGGTCCTAGCGACATTGCTAGCGACCGGTCCAAATTTATTTATTTTTTTTAAAAATATTTCCCAAATAATTTATAAGATTTATTGGAACTGAAATTTTTTCAGAATAAAGTGTTTTGGATGTCATTTGGATACATGTAAAAAATATGTCCGTACAGTCTGTACAGGCATATTTTTTACATGTATTCAAATGACATCCAAAACACTTTATTCTTAAAAAATTTCAGTTCCAATAAATCTTATAAATTATTTGGGAGATATTTTAAAAAAAAAATAAAAAAATTGGACCGGTCGCTAGCAATGTCGCTAGGACCCGGTCGGCGTAGAAAAACTCGCTCCACATCCATTAATGATGATGACGTGAGCAATCTATTCCCCCAGTAAGTAAATCAATATTATCAACTTATTTTCACACACACATATATATATATCTATATAATAAAATAGAGCGACTCAAATCCCAAGACTTCAACATCCAATGACCTTAAATCAATCCCAAGGCTTCAACATCAAACGGTCTCAAATCATTTGGGGCTTCAACATCCGACGGCCAATAATTTTTCTTTTAAAAATTCAAACACACATCCACTCTCTCACTCTTTCACTTCCCAAAAAAAACATCATTATTTGAAGACACACACATCATTATTTGGCTGCCTATTATGTCTGCCTGTTCGTAAACATGTCATTGCACTTTGATAAAATATAATATTGTTGTCACTTTTTTAAATTAATTAATAAATAACTCTGAAAAGAAAGGCTTATTCCCCTAACCAATTAATTAGTGGGTCCAACTGTTCTCATTAGTAAAATTCACATGATTTATATATAATGAAATGATTATCCATTTTATTGGATTTTCCGACTCTTTGTCATTAACAAGATCTTTTATTATTTGTCGTTATGGAAGAAATTTGATTAGTTTGAACAATCAATTAATTGCTTAAATAAGCCAAGTGATTTTGATACTATACATTAACTATGTTTTATGAAGAAATTTTTTAAAAATATTATTTTTAAATAAGTATTTTTCTCATACAAAAAAAAAAGAGGCGGAAAATGATTGTAATTCTCTCCGTGGTAACATCATAGATACATTTTTTTTATAGTTAGTCTAAAATTAAAGATATAATTATGTACTCTCACTGTTAATAAAAAGAATTTTATTTATTAACATTTCTGTCACATAACTAATTAACCTTTGTTATCATACCAATCAAATAACTAATTAATTATTGTCTATAGGGTAAAGATAGAATAAAACTATATCCTTAGGCTATGTTTGATTGTAAGTATTATACTTGACATGTGACTATTAATCCGGGATAATAAAATGACCTGAAATGAGGAAGTATTTAGTACCATGTCCAACTATCTATATAATAAAACAGAGCGACTCAAATCCCAAGACTTCAACATCCAACGACCTTAAATCAATCCCAAGGCTTCAACATCAAACGGTCTCAAATCATTTGGGGCTTCAACATCCGACGGCCAATAATTTATCTTTTAAAAATTCAAACACACATCCACTCTCTCACTCTTTCACTTCCCAAAAAAAACATCATTATTTGAAGACACACACATTTATAATACTCCCTCCGTCCCAGGATAAAAGTCCTAGTGGACTTTTCACGCATATTAAGAAGAGGAATAAAATGACAAAATTATCCATAATAATGTCATTAAATATGGAGAGAGAATTAGAATAAGATAAGTATGAGATATTTAATGCTACGGGCATAATAGGAAAAAATGTGTAAAAGTTTGGTTATTAAAAGAAAGTAGACATTTAACATGGGACAACCCAAAATAGTAATAAGGACTTTTATCCTAGGACAGAGGGAGTATAAATTGGCTGCCTATTATGCCTGTCTGTTCGTAAACATGTCATTGCACTTTGATAAAATATAATATTGTTGTTACTTTTTTAAATTAATTAATAAATAACTCTGAAAAGAAAGGCTTATTCCCCTAACCAATTAATTAGTGGGTCCAACTGTTCTCATTAGTAAAATTCACATGATTTATATATAATGAAATGATTATCCATTTTATTGGATTTTCCGACTCTTTGTCATTAACAAGATCTTTTATTATTTGTCGTTATGGAAGAAATTTGATTAGTTTGAACAATCAATTAATTGCTTAAATAAGCCAAGTGATTTTGATACTATACATTAACTATGTTTTATGAAGAAATTTTTTAAAAATATTATTTTTAAATAAGTATTTTTCTCATACAAAAAAAAAAGAGGCGGAAAATGATTGTAATTCTCTCCGTGGTAACATCATAGATACATTTTTTTTATAGTTAGTCTAAAATTAAAGATATAATTATGTACTCTCACTGTTAATAAAAAGAATTTTATTTATTAACATTTCTGTCACATAACTAATTAACCTTTGTTATCATACCAATCAAATAACTAATTAATTATTGTCTATAGGGTAAAGATAGAATAAAACTATATCCTTAGGCTATGTTTGATTGTAAGTATTATACTTGACATGTGACTAATAATCCGGGATAATAAAATGACCTGAAATGAGGAAGTATTTAGTACCATGTCCAACTATCTATATAATAAAACAGAGCGACTCAAATCCCAAGACTTCAACATCCAACGACCTTAAATCAATCCCAAGGCTTCAACATCAAACGGTCTCAAATCATTTGGGGCTTCAACATCCGACGACCAATAATTTATCTTTTAAAAATTCAAACACACATCCACTCTCTCACTCTTTCACTTCCCAAAAAAAACATCATTATTTGAAGACACACACATTTATAATACTCCCTCCGTCCCAGGATAAAAGTCCTAGTGGACTTTTCACGCATATTAAGAAAAGGAATAAAATGACAAAATTATCCATAATAATGTCATTAAATATGGAGAGAGAATTAGAATAAGATAAGTATGAGATATTTAATGCTACGGGCATAATAGGAAAAAATGTGTAAAAGTTTGGTTATTAAAAGAAAGTAGACATTTAACATGGGACAACCCAAAATAGTAATAAGGACTTTTATCCTAGGACAGAGGGAGTATAAATTGGCTGCCTATTATGCCTGCCTGTTCGTAAACATGTCATTGCACTTTGATAAAATATAATATTGTTGTTACTTTTTTAAATTAATTAATAAATAACTCTGAAAAGAAAGGCTTATTCCCCTAACCAATTAATTAGTGGGTCCAACTGTTCTCATTAGTAAAATTCACATGATTTATATATAATGAAATGATTATCCATTTTATTGGATTTTCCGACTCTTTGTCATTAACAAGATCTTTTATTATTTGTCGTTATGGAAGAAATTTGATTAGTTTGAACAATCAATTAATTGCTTAAATAAGCCAAGTGATTTTGATACTATACATTAACTATGTTTTATGAAGAAATTTTTTAAAAATATTATTTTTAAATAAGTATTTTTATCATACAAAAAAAAAGAGGCGGAAAATGATTGTAATTCTCTCCGTGGTAACATCATAGATACATTTTTTTTATAGTTAGTCTAAAATTAAAGATATAATTATGTACTCTCACTGTTAATAAAAAGAATTTTATTTATTAACATTTCTGTCACATAACTAATTAACCTTTGTTATCATACCAATCAAATAACTAATTAATTATTGTCTATAGGGTAAAGATAGAATAAAACTATATCCTTAGGCTATGTTTGATTGTAAGTATTATACTTGACATGTGACTATTAATCCGGGATAATAAAATGACCTGAAATGAGGAAGTATTTAGTACCATGTCCAACTATCTATATAATAAAACAGAGCGACTCAAATCCCAAGACTTCAACATCCAACGACCTTAAATCAATCCCAAGGCTTCAACATCAAACGGTCTCAAATCATTTGGGGCTTCAACATCCGACGGCCAATAATTTATCTTTTAAAAATTCAAACACACATCCACTCTCTCACTCTTTCACTTCCCAAAAAAAACATCATTATTTGAAGACACACACATTTATAATATTCCCTCCGTCCCAGGATAAAAGTCCTAGTGGACTTTTCACGCATATTAAGAAGAGGAATAAAATGACAAAATTATCCATAATAATGTCATTAAATATGGAGAGAGAATTAGAATAAGATAAGTATGAGATATTTAATGCTACGGGCATAATAGAAAAAAATGTGTAAAAGTTTGGTTATTAAAAGAAAGTAGACATTTAACATGGGACAACCCAAAATAGTAATAAGGACTTTTATCCTAGGACAGAGGGAGTATAAATTGGCTGCCTATTATGCCTGCCTGTTCGTAAACATGTCATTGCACTTTGATAAAATATAATATTGTTGTTACTTTTTTAAATTAATTAATAAATAACTCTGAAAAGAAAGGCTTATTCCCCTAACCAATTAATTAGTGGGTCCAACTGTTCTCATTAGTAAAATTCACATGATTTATATATAATGAAATGATTATCCATTTTATTGGATTTTCCGACTCTTTGTCATTAACAAGATCTTTTATTATTTGTCGTTATGGAAGAAATTTGATTAGTTTGAACAATCAATTAATTGCTTAAATAAGCTAAGTGATTTTGATACTATACATTAACTATGTTTTATGAAGAAATTTTTAAAAAATATTATTTTTAAATAAGTATTTTTCTCATACAAAAAAAAAGATGCGGAAAATGATTGTAATTCTCTCCGTGGTAACATCATAGATACATTTTTTTATAGTTAGTCTAAAATTAAAGATATAATTATGTACTCTCACTGTTAATAAAAAGAATTTTATTTATTAACATTTCTGTCACATAACTAATTAACCTTTGTTATCTTAATTTCATTATCATTTTATCATACCAATCAAATAACTAATTAATTATTGTCTATAGGGTAAAGATAGAATAAAACTATATCCTTAGGCTATGTTTGATTGTTAGTATTATACTTGACATGTGACTATTAATCCGGGATAATAAAATGACCTGAAATGAGGAAGTATTTAGTACCATGTCCAACTATATATATCTAGAGCTGCTAAAATCCCAAAGCTTCAACATCCAACGATCTAAAATCATTTGGGCCTTCAACATTCGACGACCAAAAATTTATCTCTCAAAAATTCAAACTCACATCCATCATCTTACTCTCTCACTTCCCAAAAAACACCATTATTTGAACACACGCACTTAAAATGAATCAGTTTTATAAAAAAAATTAATTAACATTGAGAAAAGTGATACTTTAAAGTTAAAAGTAAATTTTTGTGAAACAATAAATAGAACTATATTGATTGTTGGGTGTAGTCATTATGTTGATTTTGACTTCCCAAGAAAGAATGAAAGAAACAAAATCATAGTTTAGAGTCAAAAGGCTATGTTATGCCTCCTTAGGTGAATGTTTGTCTTCTCTGGTGTCTCAAGGCATGAAAAAAATTTAAGCTTTTCTATATTGTTATTACTTTTATTGCTACTTTTATTGCTCATATTCTTAAGCTAACAAAATTTATGTTTGATTGATGTTTCTTATTTTACTGCTACTTCAATTATATCAAGTAATTGAGCCAGCTGGAATTTACCCATTTTTTAAAATTTGTTTGAATACATGTGATTTGAAATTGTAAATTCTTGTTGTTTTTCATCTTCTGTATTTTTTGATCTGGGTTGGAGGAGAACAATTGTTTTTAAAAAAATTTGGCTTGAGATTATATGTTTTTATTGACATGTCCCTGTTGGAGCCCTTGTCATTTTGCCTAAATGGTCAAAGTAAGACTATATATAAGTTTATGTTCCCTCATCCTATTTCCTATTTCCTATTTCCCATTTCCATTATTTGGAAAAGTTTTTTGTGGGTGACCTCATCTGTTAACTTCACTGTGTGCTCTTGTGCCTTCCTTTTGGCATGGATGGATGTGTTTTTTCTTTGGCTGTTTTAAAAAGTTTTGTTTTTGCATGTCCTTTTATAGTTGTTTACCATTATTTGATTGATCTAATGAAGGAAGCTACATGGGTCATCCATATATCTATGCAAGCAAGTTGTAAAATTGACCATATAACTTAACCATTAGTCATTCGTCACTTTATTTGTTTGACCTCTCCCTCTCTCTTATTTGTCTTGGTTCTTCATTTTTAAACTTCGTTGCTGAGATAATTCTAAATTTATATAATGACCTGCAATCAGTTTTTGTATAAAGTTACGGCTCTGCAAAACTGTATATCCATCTACGTGCGACAAAAAAAATATTGTTATAACAAGCAAACAATAATTTTTAATTGTCAAGTTACTATTTAAAAAGTTATAATCAATCAAAAAGACTTATAAATAATAAAAAATAAATCTTAAAATATAGTTAAACTTAGTTTAAATTTATGAAAATTTGACTATTAAAGTTGGATATTATTTATTTATTCATTGAAATTTGTCTTCATAAGAATTTTCATTTAAATGCTTTGTAGAGTATGTATGAAAAGTGCGGGTGTGTTAAGAATTAATTTAGGCTTTTAATTTAGTGTGTGTCCATATTCAATGCTTCATTTTTGTGTTCATGATTTTTTTTTTGAATTATACAGTGCCTTCAGGCACGGGTTATCGCTAGTATATATCTAGAGCTGCTCAAATCCCAAAGCTTCAACATCCAACGATCTAAAATCATTTGGGGATTCAACATTCGACGACCAAAAATTTATCTCTCAAAAATTCAAACTCACATCCATCATATTACTCTCTCACTCTCTCACTTCCCAAAAAACACCATTATTTGAACACACGCACTTAAAATGAATCAGTTTTATAAAAAAAATTAATTAACATTGAGAAAAGTGATACTTTAAAGTTAAAAGTAAATTTTTGTGAAACAATAAATAGAACTATATTGATTGTTGGGTGTAGTCATTATGTTGATTTTGACTTCCCAAGAAAGAATGAAAGAAACAAAATCATAGTTTAGAGTCAAAAGGCTATGTTATGCCTCCTTAGGTGAATGTTTGTCTTCTCTGGTGTCTCAAGGCATGAAAAAAATTTAAGCTTTTCTATATTGTTATTACTTTTATTGCTACTTTTATTGTTCATATTCTTAAGCTAACAAAATTTATGTTTGATTGATGTTTCTTATTTTACTGCTACTTCAATTATATCAAGTAATTGAGCCAGCTGGAATTTACCCATTTTTTAAAATTTGTTTGAATACATGTGATTTGAAATTGTAAATTCTTGTTGTTTTTCATCTTCTGTATTTTTTGATCTGGGTTGGAGGAGAACAATTGTTTTTAAAAAAATTTGGCTTGAGATTATATGTTTTTATTGACATGTCCCTATTGGAGCCCTTGTCATTTTGCCTAAATGGTCAAAGTAAGACTATATATAAGTTTATGTTCCCTCATCCTATTTCCTATTTCTATTTCCCATTTCCATTATTTGGAAAAGTTTTTTGTGGGTGACCTCATCTGTTAACTTCACTGTGTGCTCTTGTGCCTTCCTTTTGGCATGGATGGATGTGTTTTTTCTTTGGCTGTTTTAAAAAGTTTTGTTTTTGCATGTCCTTTTATAGTTGTTTACCATTATTTGATTGATCTAATGAAGGAAGCTACATGGGTCATCCATATATCTATGCAAGCAAGTTGTAAAATTGACCATATAACTTAACCATTAGTCATTCGTCACTTTATTTGTTTGACCTCTCCCTCTCTCTTATTTGTCTTGGTTCTTCATTTTTAAACTTCGTTGCTGATATAATTCTAAATTTATATAATGACCTGTAATCAGTTTTTGTATAAAGTTACGGCTCTGCAAAACTGTATATCCATCTACGTGTGACAAAAAAAATGTTGTTATAACAAGCAAACAATAATTTTTAATTGTCAAGTTACTATTTAAAAAGTTACAATCAATCAAAAAGGCTTATAAATAATAAAAAATAAATCTTAAAATATAGTTAAACTTAGTTTAAATTTATGAAAATTTGACTATTAAAGTTGGATATTATTTATTTATTCATTGAAATTTGTCTTCATAAGAATTTTCATTTAAATGCTTTGTAGAGTATGTATGAAAAGTGCGGGTGTGTTAAGAATTAATTTAGGCTTTTAATTTAGTGTGTGTCCATATTCAATGCTTCATTTTTGTGTTCATGATTTTTTTTTTTGAATTATACAGTGCCTTCAGGCACGGGTTATCGCTAGTATATATATATATATGACGAATGATATCATGTATTTGAATACTTTATACACGGTGTTTAGTTTTTTTTAGAATAGTAATAGTTTAAATTTTTTATTTTTGGCCATCTAAGTTTACCTTTTTCATAAATTTGTCCTCTTATATTTATTAAGTCTTATTTTTATCCCTATTCATTGGACCCCATTAAGATCTCCAGAAAAATATTTAATGAATACAGATTCAGCTTGTTTTAAGCAAAAGGGATCATGTTTCTAAAACTGATTTTTTTTTTACTTGAAGGTGAATTATTGGCATTAATAATTAGCTCTGCAAACCAACCAAACAATTCGTGATCCGATCCGGTTCGGTTTGAGTTTGATATTTTATTGAGTCTAGCTCGCATATGGTTTTACGTTCGATTACTCGATCGAACATGTTCGCGAACGATTCGGTTCGAGTAGTTTGCTTTCTAACATGGGTTCGAATGGTTCGATTTCTTACATGTGTAATTTCTTATATCTGATTTGGAAGTTAGAAGTATAATAAGTTAACGTTGTTCGTCAAAGTGTTCGCCAACTCGATCATGTTCGCGAACTCGATTATCTTCGCAAACAGTTAACAATCGAACTCACACATGAGTATTGATTTAATCATGTTACTCAAACATGTTCGAGTTCGGCTAATAGAATTCGAGTTCAATAAAGTTGTCTATGACTATGAGTTGTCTTTGTTTCTATTGTTGTTTGTTGCTTAAAAGGGTTTGTTTTCTTTTTAGTTTATGTTTTTTACACTCCCTCAATGGCCTTACTATATATACCCTTTTGTATATATATCTTTAATTATATCATTGATACATAAAAAAGTAAAACCTCAGTCCATTATTTTCGTTACTTGTTTTCTTAGTTCAAATTTCATTAATAGCTTACTGATAAAAGTCTCTTTTTTTTAATTATTATTTCAATTGCATAATGGAGTTATTGTTAACATTTTTGGGGGGAAGAATATGCATAGATGAGGGATGACCCATCAATCACTCTCATAATTAGGCACTCGGATTTTGCATGGCACAATAAGTTTGTGCTGCTGCTTGAAGTGGTGGGATGAGAGGGGAGAGGAGGGTCCATTTTGATTCTTTTTGTGAACCATGTGCAGTTTACTGTTCCTGCGGGAGTATATAATTGTAAATATCACACAGCATGTAAAAGTATGAGCTCATTAAGTGGGGTGGGGTGGGGTGGGGTGGGGTGGGGTGGGGTGGGGGAACTTATGTAATTAGTCTTACACCACCACCATATTCTGGCTTGATTGAAATTTTGTTAGTAATAATTAAATGTTATAGACAAACACATATATAAAGAATTTTATCCCATGGCATCTAATTAATATTAATAATATAATATAGAAACCCCACATCAAACACTACCAATTTTGTTTTTCTCTTGGCTGCAAAAAAAAGGTGTGTTTCTTGCTAGGAATAGAATCAATCGAGTTTTGTCCCTCAATCAATCCCCCCCCCCCCCCCCCCCGTTTTGGGAAAGAAAAGAAAACCCCTTACGCCCCAGTTTCTATGTTATGTTACATGGATTTTTTTTAAAAAATATTTTTTGACTGAAATTAAACACACACACACACCCCCTACTTGGCCACTGCTAAATTTCAAACCTAGGATCTCTTGTTTTCCAAGAGGCTTAGTCCACCAACTGAACTAAAACGAGCTAAATCACATGTATGTATATTATATGATTAGCATTGTCTTAGAATCTCTACTAAAATACACCGCAAAACTCTTATCATTTAGGCTGGGACAGAGGGAATACAAAAGTAGTAAGAGATTGGTTGGTTGGTTGGTTGGGTGGGTGTGGGTGGGAAGGTAATGTAGTAGGCATCCAATAGAATTGACCTTCCAAAAAAGCTTCTTGCTGAAAGTGGGGTGCCCCTCCATTTATAATAATGCCCACTGTTGAGTCCCATTCAAAATTTTAACAGATCTAACAAACAAAGAAAAGGAATAACTGGGAATAACATCAAATACCCTTCAGTCAATGAACCAGGAAGCTTATTAAATTACTGTAGTTCAAGCTAAGCAATACCGAAAATGTTATAATCCTATAGTTCACATAGCATATAAAAGAACCATTCTATCAGCTGATATGAAATTAAAAGCTAATGTGACTAGCTGATGGCAAACTGAAGATTTGCCTATTTCTCAGCGAAAAGGAGCCACCAAACCTTTGAGCTAGGCAAAGTATTTAAAAGGTAATCTTTCATGATCATCTCACTGGGCCGGCTCATATGTTAAGTCATTTAAGCAATGACTTGAGACTCCAAAATTGAGAAGACCCTCAAATTTTAATAATTCATATATGTTAGAGCCCATTAAAAAAACCCAATTTTTTCCCCAGCAAAACAGTAGCTACAACTATAATCATACCATATATATTTTTTTCTCTCCAACGGAAGGCTGAAATTTATTTGGCTTGAGACCCCCAAAATGTTTGGACCAGGCCCTGATCTCACGGCCGACGGTAGCCAAACATGTCATCTCTACGCAATTTAAGGCTGCCAAAGGCACCACCATTCCCCAACAAGAATACAAAAAGGACAATCAAAGCACCAAATGCCCACCACATGAATTGCTTCAACCTTTTCCTACCCCTGTTGCGAAGAGCAGGAGGGATAGCCGCTATTGTCTTGATTTGCTTTGTGTAACGCAAAGTTTTTTTAGGCTTTGTTACAGTTGTAAGGATACTCTCAGACTGAAGTTCTAAGGCTGGAGTGGTTTCTCCATCAATGTTCTTTTTTTCCTTCTTTCTCAGTCGCTTTTCCCTCTCCTACACAAAGGTTAAGTTAATATACTATTAATATGGGTGAGGGGAATAACACAAAAACCCTACGGAAGGGGGAGATTCATGCCATTTTATCACCTTACTCAAAGATGTGATGAAAAGATAAATTGGAATGGAATGGTAATTACCTTTTCTTTCAGTTCAGCTTCCTTTTGCGCTCGTAACTCGGCCCTAAGTTGGGCCTTCTCTGCAGATCGCTTTTTCCTCTCCAGTGCCTCCTGAGCTTTGGCCTTCTCCTCCAATCGACGTTGCTCTTTCAGCATCGCAGCAATCTCTTCTTTCCTCAACACCTCAGCCTTTCTCGCCAACTCCAGCTCCTCTTCTGTTTGCTGAATCTCTTCCACTTTTATCTCGACAGCCTCAACCTTGCAAGAAACAGTTTCCGACCCACTCCCTGCGATCGGTTTAGCAATTGTTTTACTTTTCAACATCTGACTCTTTGGCTCTGCCGCCTCCATGGATTTACCATCTGCTAATTCACCTTTAACAAGTGGCACTGGCTTTCCTTGTTCCAGAGTTGAAACCAGCGGTGGGGAGGTTACCTTAAATTGGCTGGAAAGATGCCTATCCATTGTTTCATCCACATAACTGAGCAGCACAGGTGACTCCTCATCAGGACCAAGTGAACGGCCATCCAATGTCTTCAATCTCCTCACTGTACTTCTCATATTGCATCTAACATAGTATTTCCGAAACTCATCATTCTTGTTCCATTGGTCCATTACAGTCTCCACCTGAATAATGCGAGTGTAAATTCAAATTGTAGGGGACTCTTCATATAAAGAAATTAAACGAAGCATAACTAACCTGATTAACACAAAGGCGATGAAGTGCCTCTTTATCCCCACTTAATGCATAATCACTGGCTGCCTTTGCATCATCTTTGTACCTCCCAAAATATTTGATCTGCAGTGCAAGTATCAATATTTAATCACAAGCTCCAATATCTTAGTTTTTGAGTAATGTAATTTTCTTTGTTTAAGGCAACACATTTCTTATTTCGTTGTTTCTGATGGAAGTTATTACACTTTAACAAACAATACACATTTCAGAAAGGGACAATGAATACCAAGTCAAAGATATTGGAACAAACATTCTAGCTAACAGACCAAATCATACAAAATGATGGCATCATCAGTTTTAAAACAGAAGAGTTGAAAGGAGGTGCATAGCATTCCTCTTCGTGTGTAATAAAGAATGTGCGAAGAATAAAATGAGGTTAAGGTCAGTTTTGAGGACTATTCATCAATAACATCTTCGAATCACCAATTAAAGCAAGTAGAAGAACAAAGAGAATCGAATTTGAGTCGTGGAGATGATAGATTAATAGTCAATAAAATACTACAATGCAAGAGTAAACATCAGTCTAAGTTAATTAAAAATGATGCTTCTCCTTAATTAACACACTATACTTCCAATCTTCAATTGATATGACAAGAATAAATCCTACTAATACAGTACATAATATTATGTTGCAAAATTAAAGCAATTATGACACTTTTGACAACTCTCCAATCGTTACAATATGCCTTTACGGCTCAAATGTGAAATTCTTGCCACGCTAAATACTAGGAATTCATTTGGGTAAATTGTATCACATAACAAAGTACTGCTTTAGTGTCTATATCTAATTATTGTCAACTGACCTTCAAAAGGCATCAACGAACAATTTGCCATTTCACAAGGACATAATTCATAAATCAAACAGCTAGTATGATACCAACATATCATGATAACTTGAATCATTTTCTTCAAACAATCAAAGATTATTTCATGCAATTTATTGTAGGGATAACATGAAATACTGTTTCCATTTGGTGGATAATTATGTTAAATAAAAAAGCAAATGAAATATGTTGTGATGTCATATGTAAAAAAAAGGTAGGCGATTAGATTAGTCCTAATTCAGCTAACTTCCAACTCTCCAATTCCCATGTATCTTTTAATTTCAAGGCAGTAACCGTATAGAGAGAGGACAGCTGTAAGTGGAGCTCCACAAGAACTGCACCTCAAATTTGTGGATTATACATAATTCTATCATATGGAAGTACGAAACACCACACAATTGGACAACAAACCTTCTCATGTAATTGGTCCTTCAAACCTCTGAACTGTTCAAATGCTTCTTGGCGAATACCATCGGCAGCTCTGTATTGAGCATGCAATTCCCTTAGCTTTGTACTTTCTTCATCATATTTCTTTCCTGACAAGTAAACAGCATTTACAGCTTTTGAAACTTTGTCCTTGAGGCCATTTAGTTCCTTCTTCAAAATCTACACATGCCACAAAATCCAATCAGTAGATAACAGACATAGTAAAAATAATAAAAGAAGAACAGTTCACGCTTCTACAGGACACTTTATTACTTTCTGAATGAAACCTCGAGCTCATGAAAATAATAATTGGCAAACTAAAAATTGATTGTGAACGAAATTGGAAGTTTTTTATAATCTCAACTTTCTCACAATAGATGATGGGTAAGATAAACTCGTATAGTGCCTGTTAAAATTTGAATTTAGAACAAATGCACGACAAAGTCACACGTACCTTTAGACGCCCTTCAATATGGTATCTCTGATCCAAAGCCTGTTGAACTTCATCCTGACTACCCATATTAGAAGATAGTTCATCTCGAAGTTGCTTCAGTTGCTTAATTTCACGAATGACAAGCTTTTCCTCTTTTAAAGGCAGGGTTTCATGTTCTATTACATGTTCCAAATGGTATATCTGCATACCATGCCAATTAAATTTGTAAGCGTAGTTAATTTGATTCAAGTTAGGAAAATATTTTGGATGTATATATAGCCTACTTTTCTATGGTAAAAAATAAGAATAACAAAAGAGATTGAATGCTTACTCTGTTATTAATATCCTGAACTGAAATAGCATTCTTCACTCTATTAATAACAACTTGAACAGAATCTATTTCCTGTCGTTTTAGCTCAACTGACCTCATTGCATCTCTCTTTTCTGATTTTGCAGCTTCAAACTTGTCATCAAGGGCTTGAATATTGGGCTGTTCATAGGAGCATTCAAGTGATCACATGAAACTAAGTAAAATATACAATAAAAGCATTAATTAAGAATGCCTACCCTTTTCGCTTTAATTGCAACTCGTATAGCCTCTCTCCTGCATGTCTTCTCATCAACTAATAGCTTAGCATCTCTAATCTGTTCTCGAAGTTTTTCATCATCAAATCTAGGAAATCTTACGAGGAATTGGAATGGCTTTGTCACATTCTCAGCACCCAAATTATTTCCATCCACAGCATCACAATTAGAACCCTTGGATCCAGGTAGAATAGCATCTTCGCTAGGCGTATCTGAATTGCTTACGGCAGAAGAGTTTTGAACTTCAGATTCTGATTTTATATCAGCACAACTTCCAATCGTTACTGAACCAATAACGTGATTTTCTGCGTCCAAATAATTGGTGATAGTCTGATTGTAGACACATTCAGTGTATCGATTTGAGACTTGAGAATTCGTAAGCACATCATTACACTGGGACAGAGAAAATATCTCTGTAGGATTAATAGAACCAAATTCAATTTTAGTCCCATAGCTCACACAATTAGAAGGGCTACTTGACATGCAACGGAGGCCATTATCAACTTCAATCTCTGGTTTTGTTCGGTCAGCAACACAGAAGAGTGCACTCTCTATGTTTTTAGAATCACCATTTTCAACTTTCATGTCAATCTTGGCGTCATTTATCATGCAAGTTGCATAATTTACTGTAATTGGAGAATTCACACTCCCAATTTCTTGCTCAACTATTGTACCACCATTGGAACCAGATTGGAAGCTACCATCACTTTCAACCGGCAGTTCTCCAGTCTTACCTTCTGTTATTATACAACCAGGAATAACATTTTCATCAATTTCAGGATTCCTATTCAGTTCAGGGGATTTTGGGCAGCCACCTATGCATTCACCAAGGTCATCATTTTGTGAAATCTTATTTTGATCAGTATCCTGGACTTCATTTTCTGGCTCATGCCCCTGAACTAGACCGCTACCACCATTGTCAGGAACCACAAGTCCTTGATCTGATACTGAACCAGCATCAGGACTTGCAAGGAAGCTTCCGCAATTTTTATCTGGCACATCCCTAATCTCATTTTTTGATAATACACAACTAGCAGGAGAAGGAAGGCTACAGGCATGTTTGGGATTCCCAGTCTGCTCAGTAGCTATTTGACTTCCATCAATGCATTCACATTGTCCTTCAGTTTGTGCAACTTTATTTCCATCCAAGTCAGGATTGCAGGTAGTCTTTGCATCCTGAGGCTTACTGGTTTCATTCCCTAAGTTTGGTCCTTCATTCCCCTGCATCAAAACACTTCGAGAATTGTCAGAAATCGCAAGTTCTTGTTCTTCTACTGGACCATTATCTGGACCAGCAGTGATGCTTCCAACACATTCAACAGGCACTTTCACTATATTGTTTTCAGATATCACACAAACAGCTGGAAAAGGCAGGCTTTCATCAATTGCGGGAGTCGCAATTAATTCGATGGCCCTTTGGCTTCCATCAATGCTTTCATCAAGTTCTTTGTCGCTTGAAACTTTATTTTCAACCACGTCAGGCTCGCAGACAATTCCTTTTTCGACAGGTGCATCAGTCTCATTAGCCAATTCTACATCTACATCTACATCTATACCAAAATCTGTCATTCTTTTAAGCTTCTCCTCGTTATCGACTTGATAAGACACAGAATCAACAGATCTTGTAATCCTGATTTCAGATTCCAAACTTTCTTCTACTTCTCTAACCGACTCCAGCTCCGGTTGCTCCTTAGACTTCCCCTCCCCAACATCAGTCTCAACATCTTCTAATTCACATCCAACTGCCCCAAAAACGACATTTTGGGAATTCTTACTCTCTCCTAACTCTGCAGTTGAGTCTAGATTATTTTGCTCCGTGGGCTTTAAACTCTTATCAGACAATTCACCACCCTCTGGTGACTTAATTACCGACTCACGGCTCTCACCTGAGTCTGCATTTGACTCTAGATTATTTTGATCCATTGGATTTAAACTCTTAGCAAAGGAATCACCATCTTCCAGTAACATAACGTTCGACTCCAGGCTCTCCTTCAATTCCACAGTTGAGTCTATATTATTTTGCTCCACTAATTTTACATCCCCATCGGATAAATCACCAACCATTGGTGACTTAATTATTGATTCCTGTATCTCTCCAGACTCTGCACTTGAGTCTAGATTATTTTTCTGCACGGGATTTACACTCTTATCACCATCCTCCACAGGTACAATTACCGACCCAAGGCTCCCTCCTAATTCCCCGTTGGTGTCCGTCTTAATTGTAGTATGAGATTCTTGGTTATCTTCCGTGTTAAGAACAGACTCCGACTCAACTAGATCCTCAACTTTTACCTCGCAATCAACCTGACCATTCTTATTTTCCTCAACAGCCATTCCATTTGGCTCCTCTACAGTACCAGTAGTTACAAGGTCGACAACTTCCCCATTCGGTACTTTCTCTATCACCGACAAAACAAACTGATTCTCCTCCACCGCCAAAGATTGACCATTTCCCCCATTTTGAACAACCGCTTCCCCAGATTGGACCTCCGCACCATTGTCCACCACAGAATCCAACACTTGATTGGACTCTGCATTACAATTCATATCAGAAATTGGGTCATCACTAGTTACCTCACCAGTACCGCTGGAAAAAACATACGAACCATCAGAATCATCAGGCACATTGTACTTTTCATCAACAACATGCAAGCTTTGCCCCGTTACAATCTGCACCGACTTTGATCAGATCCTGATATGAACTCACATCTATTTCACCAGTATCAGCTTCAGTAGCAGCCATCATTAAACCCCAAAACGATCAAACGACCACAGAATCTAAAACAAAACGGATGAAAAAAAATCTATAAACCACGTTACCAAATCGATCCATAACAGAGTATAAAAACGCCAAAAATTAGAACACAAACAATTAAAGCGCATGCAATGTATGTACATATATAGATACATATTTCTTTAAAAAATCAGAATCAGATTCACTCACAGAATTTGGTTTGCTCCAGATCAAGACTGAGATCAGCAAAATTCGAGGTTTTGTCAGCTATGTGAAGCCTAAAACGAAGTGAATTGGAATTAGGGTTTGGACGAAAAGGAAGGAAAATGAATTGATCAAGGGGAAATAAATCAAGAGAAGAGCAGGAGAAGCTCTTTCCTTCTCTTTCTTTCTTTCCTTCTTTCTGTTAACAGAGTCGCGAAACGGCTGGCGGGTAAATTTTTGCCTTCTTTCTCTTTATGTTTGTATTGTGAATGCATCAGCTCTTATTTGAACTCGCACATGAGAGCAGTCCCCCTCACCTCACCTCCCCTCGCCCTCGCCCTCGCCCTCGCCCTCATTGGCTACTTAAATACTTAATGATCATGTTACCATTGAAGAGAAAATGAGAGTTTATTGTTATTTCTCTTAGTTTTCTTAAATATTACTACTCCATATATATATATGAATTAACATTTACTCTCTTTTTTTGGTTAAACGATAAGAATATTTTGAAAAGAGTGTATTTAATAGAATTAGAGAAAAATATGTAATGAAGGGATCTAAATCTATGAAAAAATCATAATAGTGAGAAAAAAATGAATATAATTTCATTGAAGGGTAGGATGGTAATTATCATAGATAAAATTAAGCATCTTTTACACAAAAAGAATAACCATAGGCTAATTCGACATTATCATTTAAATTAAAGATATTACATAAGAAATGGTTAACATGAAGTTAATTTTGGTTAATTGACCGACACGCGAGTGGGAGGGTGTTATCGGTCAATTGACCAACTTAACATAATATTATCATAACCAAATTAGATTTCATTTAAAATTCCACAAAATTTAATTAGTAATCTGCTCAAGAAGAAGTAATTAATTATTTAAGATATCGCGTATATATTTACTTGTCATTTATGGGGACTCCAACAATTTCCAAATCAGAGCAATTATTTGAATATCTCTAGCAACTTTTTGGTCAAAAAACATTTATTCTCATTGATTTATATTTTATCTGTTGAGTATCTCATCTCTTAATACTAGGTGGATGAATCACTGGTCCAACCGGTGATCGAACTATTATTGACCCAATGACGTCATTAATATATAAAAATATATAGTTTTACTCCCTCCGTCCCAGGATAAAAGTCCTTATTACTATTTTGGGTTGTCCCATGTTAAATGTCCACTTTCTTTTAATAACCAAACTTTTACATATTTTTTCCTATTATGCCCGTAGCATTAAATATCTCATACTTTTCTTATTCTAATTCTCTCTCCATATTTAATGACATTATTATGGACAATTTTGTCATTTTATTCCTCTTCTTAATATGCGTAAAAAGTCCACCAGGACTTTTATCCTGGGACGGAGGGAGTAGTAATTAATAAAATTTTAAAAAATCTTAGTTTTTATGAACTAAAATATAATAAAGTTGAATTATAATATTACTAAAAGTGGTTAATTTTAATATTAAAAAACTTTTTTTGTAAAAATATATATTAAAAACCGGGTCAACTTACTGGTTGAGCCACCGATCCGACCAGGTCAACCGATTTTGTTACCAAAAAACGATTAAGTGATTCAAATTGGACCGAAATGTAGATCGATCTGACATGAAATTCGGTTCCGAATTTTAAAACCATGTTTAAAACATTAGTAAGTCACATTTTGACATCAAAATGTCAAATAAGACTTCTTTTGTAACAAAGAGAAATATTATCAAACCTAATGCGATTAACATGTTTTATTCCAATTATCTTCTCTAATAATACAAAACATATATAACTATATACGATCATTTCTAACATTCAATTAAATTTACAATAATCACTTCTAGTGCAAAGATTATATCAACAAGATTCAAGAATAGTGTATTGTTTGTTGTTATGCATTTTGTGTGCAAATATATATATATATTTATATATAAACAGTCTGCTTCTCAAACGAACGGAAAGAAGCGAACCAAAAATGAACCGACTATAACGACGATTTTTTCTATTACTATAACATAAAAAATCGTCGTTATAGCCGGTTATATATAAGACGATGATTTGAACCGTCATTAGATCTCAAAAAATCGTCACTATAGTCCGATTCGTCATATTATATATATATATAAATATACTGGCAAAAGTCCCGTGCTTTCGGCACTATGGACGGTGAAATTTATTCTAAATTTTGGACGATCCAAATAGTTTATTAGAATGAACGGAAAATTCAAAATTATTTATATTTTGTTATATAAATATATAGCACATGCAATTCACGTGGTCCCTTATCTCATCAACAACTTTTAACCGTTTCTTAAATTTGCTTTTGGAGTTTGGGCCAGATCAACTTTTCCATTTTCATATTCTGTTGCATACGGTATGCATGCGGTTAGCATAAAATTTATTTTTTAATAAATTAATTAATTAATAAAATATTGATATACATAGAGTTTCGTATGCATGTTGTCATTTTATTATTTAATTAATTAACTTATCCAGAAATAAACTTCATGGTAACCACTATCATGTCTTGTTCAATTTGATCAAAGTAAAAGTTATATTATTAAAATAAATATAAATTTTTTACTATATTTTGATAATTATTTTAATGATACTTAATATTTTAATCAATATTTATCCACAGCAACCGGTTGTTGGGGAGCAACCCATTTTGGCCAGCCGGTAGAGCTTGTACCGGCCTTAGATAATTTTTTTTTTTATAAGCAGGTACAAGCTCTACCGGCTGGCCAAAATGAGTTGTTCTCCAACAACCGGTTGCTGTGGATGGAGACTCATATATATATATATATAGTGGTCCTTGTGGAGGAGTAGGCCACCCATACCCGGTGTATGGGTAGGTTAAACATTTATAGTAATTGGTCCACATTCACTGCTAATTATCTGTCAGCCATGATATGAATAAATAGAGTCAAGAACGTGTTGTTTGTTATGGTACTATTTTGAGCGTGTTGATTTTTATGTGGAAAAAATCATACATTGTGATCGATTTCATACAAACCATTTGATACAAGGGAAAAACTAATTTAATTACGGATTAATACACATAAAGTTAATTACTTAATTTCCTCTCTCTTTTTTATCTACTTTCTTTTTTGGGTTGGTAAATTATCCCATGGTTTAATTATAACTAATAAGTGCTTGATTATTACTTGATATACGAGAGTGTATCTACTTCTAATAGTTACAAAATCAAATAATCATCTAAACAATTAGTATTGTTTTTTTTCTTGTACTGGTGAAAGCTAGGTTTTGTATTACATCTCTTGTACGTCTCATTCATGCATGCTGTTCAAAATGATATTACGGAGAGTGGTTAGCATGAAGTTAATTTTGGCCAATTGATCGAGACGCGGGTCGGGAGGTAATCTCTTCTGCGTGTCAGCACTGCATTGGTTAATTGATCAACTTACCATGAAGTTAATTTTTTGATAACCAGATCCGAAGTTATGAGTTTAAATTGACAAATACATAAAATTACATAGTACAATGCAATTACAGTCTAAATTTTAATTGTACTTAAAGAGTTTGTTCATCTACTAGTAATATTTGGAGCGTATGAATTTTCAAACACATTTTAGTGTGTTACGTTTGAACATCAAACATTACGTTTGTGAGCTGTGTGACGGTGTTTGAAAAAAATAAAACAAAATTTTCAAATGCACCAAAAACGTTATGTGACCAAACATACACTTACTCTAACTAAAAAAATAATAATTGATATATAAGAAATGTTCTCCATTTCATTACGTAATGTGCTGTTTGTCACATTGACCTTTTTGGGTTTAGAATTGAGTAGAAACTGGGAAAGGCAAAATGCTGCTAATGGGCATGTTTTTAGCTCCTCACATGTTAACTACTCCGCCCATAGTTTTCTCTATTATTCTACCAAAAATATTATCTACAACAAGAAAGTCATTGGACCCATATGTATATAAATTATTCTTTTCTTTTTTTTGGTACAAAATTTCTTTTGTCGCAGAAGAGGTTCGAACCCATGACCTAGACGGAAATGTAAAATTATTTACAATTATTAATGACCAAATTTAGCTAACTTTCCAATTTTTGGGAGTAAGGCCCAATTTGGAATGGATCACCTTAATTGCTAGTGACATTTTTCTAAAAATGAACAATAAGGTCCGGTCCGTATACTATCTAAGGCAATGGAGTCCCAATACATATCCCATGGGCTATGCCGCTAAATGGACTCAAGAAAAACTTAACCATCAGTTATACCAAAAACCCAAAATGAGGTATTTTCTTATCTGTACTTTAGTTCAAAAAAAGATCAAAAATAAAAGGGTCCTTAACATTAATATACAACAATTAGAAAGTATTTACAAAAATAAAACATCCAAAAAATAATTACAAAAATAACGCAACACAATATTACGTTGCTAAAATTACGGTCATTAACTCCCTACACGTCAGTTACCGACTTTTATATGTCCAACCAACCGATCAACAATTCACGCTAATGAAGAAAACAAGCAACTTTTAGATCCGAAAAAACAGAGCAACGACAGATCGGAGAAGATGAATTCTCCAACGGCGATGCAACTCTGAGATCGGATAATATCGAAGAAGATCAACAGCAACTTTAATATCAACAACAACTTCAAGATTAGTAACCAGCCTCGATCTGTAACAAATTTGATTGTTGATTGATTCTTTACAGACCCAAACTGAAACCCTTTCTTCTTCAGTCCCAAACTGAAACCCTTTCTTCTTCACATCGACGAAAAAAAAAGAAGAAGGAAGCTTTGAGGCCATCTCTTTGTCACATTCACTCTGAACTCAGGCATCGGCTGCTGCTTCTGATGGTGAAACAGCGTCGTCGTGAGACAGAGTCTGGTAATGGCACTGCAGAAGGAACATCAGTGTATAATACGGTCTTCATCGATACCAGTCTCGATACTCATCTCGTCATGATCGTCTCTGACTCCGATACTTTCTCCCTCCTCAAAAGTACTTCTTTTCTAAACCCTAATCCTAATCAAAGTCTAATTAAAAGAATAGATACTAGTCAGGATCAATTTAGCTACTCCTAATGAGCTAATATTGGTTTGCTGAAGGCTTATACTCTACTTTTGCTTCATGTCTAATCTAAATTTGGTTACTATATAATGTTGTCAAATTTGGAGTGTCGAATTTTGGCGTTTTCGGAGCCTAATTTTATTGGAAACGGGGCAACGATCAAAAATACTAGCTTTGCTGGTGAACTGTATGGTTTTTTGGTCAAAATCCATCATTTAGGCCTTCAAAATTGCATATAAAAATTTGATTTATTTTCTGGTTACTAAGATTATGTAGTTTGGTTACTGTCTAATATTAATTTGGTTACTTTATAATGTTTATTCAGTTGTCAGACAATGAAGACTGACAGTAACCAATACAACAAATTTAATTGTTTACATGAATATATAATTATTTAATGTTAGTAACCATTAACCACATGGTTGGTAACATTTTTGATGGTGTACAATTACCAAAATTGATGTTGATTAACAAAGGCAGTATACTGACTGTTTTGATAGCAAAATGCATGAAAAAATATGTTTTATATTTTGGTTACTAAGTACATAGAAATTGGTTATTGATTATTATTGATTTGGTTACTGTATAATATTTATTTGGTTGCTGTATACTTTAAATGTATATTTTTCTGATGTTTTTTATATTGATGGTTACTTATTAAATACATTGGTTACCTTCCTGCAACAGTTGGATCTTTAAGTACATATTGATATTTTTTATATTGTTTGTTTTTGCTGTAAAATGCATGAAAAAATATGTTTATGTTATGGATACTTAGTAAATATATATTAGTTAATGTCTAATCCGAATTTGGTTAGTATATAATGCTTACTTGTTTAGTATGTAATATTACCATGGTTACTACATAATATTACTGTCTTTTATACTCATTTTTTTATATTAATGGTTACTGATTAACTACATTGGTTACCTTCATACACCTGTTAGTCTTTAATTTGTAACAAAGTCATTACTGATTGTTTTGGTTGTAAAATGAATGTAAAAATATTTTTTATAATCTTAACTACTAATTACATATATCTTGGTTACTGTATAATATGTATTTAGATACTGTAAGGTGTTTATTTGGTTACTCTATAATGTTATTGAGTTTTATAATTGTTTCTTTTATATTGGTGGTTACTTATTAACTACATTGGTTACCTTCATACAACTATTAATCTGATTATATATATTGGTTGTTGTATACTATTTAATTGGTTACAGTATAATGTATATTTGGTTGCAGTGACAATTTGGTAATTTTTGTCAAGTTTGAAGTATCAGATTTTGGCATTTTCAGAGCCTAATTTTATTGGAAACGGGGCAACAATCAAAAGTCACGAGCGGTGTTGGTGAACTACAGGGTTTTTTGGCCAAATTCCATCATTTAGGCCTTCAAAATTGCATGAAAAAATGTGGTTTATATTCTGGTTACTAAGATTATGTAATTTGGTTACTGTCTAATATTAATTTGGTTACTTTACAATGTTTATTCAGTTGTTAGACAATGGAGACCGACAGTAACCAATACAATAAATTTAATTGTTTACAGGAATGTATAATTGTTTATTGTTAGTAACCATTAATCACATGGTTGGTAACATTTTTGATGGTGCAGTAACCAAAATTGATGTTGATTAATATTTTAATTTTTGATTCCATCATGAGTTGTCAATATAAAGTAAACATATACACTGAACAATTGGTAACTGTTCTGAAACATTTTTATGTAAATTTGGTTACCCATCTAAAATAAAATGGTTACCTCTATATACATATTTAGTTACCAACTTGCACATACCATTTCAAAATAACTTTTATAACTACGTAATTTAAAAGTATCCATCAACTAGATAAATGTGAACCCTCACATGTACATTTAACACTTGATAACTGTTCTAATATAAGTTTTTAATTATTTAGTTACTAACAAAAATTAAAATAGTTACCCTTATATGCAGGTTTGGATACCAACTGCACCTCTCAAATTATTTTTATTTTAATATGAGATCTATAAATGACTATCATATATATAAATGGGAACTCTTAATTGGAGTTTCTTATTTCATCATGATGACATGGTATAAATAAATTATATACATTTAACACTTTATATATATATAACTTATAATTAGTTGGTTACTAACAAAAACAAAAATGGTTATTATATATATATATATATATATATATATATATGTTTGGATACCAACCTAACATTTCAACTGAAATAGGTGATGGATACTGTTTTGAACCAATTTTATGTAAATTTGGTTACTCACAAAAATAAAATGGTTACCTCTATATGCAGATTTAAATACCAATTGTACAATTTCCAGATAATTTTTATGAGTATGTAATTTATAAGTATACATCAGCTAGATAAATAGGATAATCTCACATGCACATTTAACGCTTGAAGTTTGTCCTCATATAAGCTTGTAACTATCTGATTACTAAAAACATTAACCATAATGTAACATAATAAAACAGTAACCACATAATTATATGATAGTAACCATAACAGGTTTTAATGGTAACCAAAACAGAAACATCATGTAATGAAACTCAGTTTAGGCAATCCATATATACTAAACAATTACATATTAACCAAAATAAAAAATAAAAATAACCAAAATCCCACATTGAGGACACAATGATAGTAACCAAACCATAAGGTAACAATAACCAAAATATAATAAAGAAGTAACCAAATAGTTATATGAAAGTAACCAGAACGTGTTTTAATGGTAACCAAAATAGAAACAACATGTATATCCAACCCAGTTTAGGCACCCCATGTATACTCTCACATGTACAATTAACATTTGATATATGTCATGATACAAGCTTGTAACTATCTGGTTACTACCAAAAAATAAAATGGTTACCCTTCTATGCATGTTTGGTTACCAACTGCACCTTTCAAACAATGTATCAGACACAACTTAGAAGTAACAAATACGAACCAACAAACAATGTCAAATAATTGATAATATAATCAAATATGTAATCCCATTTACATAAGCTCCAATAAACATTACATACTTACTAACCATAACAAATGGTTATGGATATCCAACAAACTTACTAACCATAACAAATGGTTATGGATATCCAACAAAAATCAAAGTACGAAACACAATTCAGAAGGACAAGACAACGACAACCGAACTAATCAAATTATGGTACAAATCTTCCTGAAACTTTAGCTTTTTGGCTGCTGCTACTTTCTTCTTCATGGCTGCTCTCATCCTCTAGAAAAGACTTTTGCATTATGAACCTATGGGAGGAAGAGAAATACATTGGGATTAGTGAATAGAGAACCCATGTAGGATGTGTTTGTGAAAATGGAAGTAGAACATGTATATGATATATACCAAAACAAAAATATGTATACCAAAATATATACTAAAGAAGTAACCAGACAGTTATATGATAGTAACTCAACCATGTTTTAATTGTAACTAACACATAAATAACATGTAGACCAAATACAGTTTAGTCAACTTATGTACTAAGCAAATATATTGTAACCAAAACAACATATAAAAATAACCAAAATCCCAATTGAGGGAAAAATAATGGTATGCAAATCATAAGCTAACAGTAACAAAAAATATACTAATGAAGTAACTAAACAGTTATATGTTAGTAACCAAAACATTTATTAATGGTAACCAATACATAAACAACATATAGACCAAACATAGTTTAGTCAACATGTGTTTGGAGAAACAGACATCTCTCTCATAATATGTACCCTGCATCCTCAGTACACTCGCACAAATTAAGAAAATTACACTAAAAAATAGAGTAAAATAAGTTTCAATTTTACACTCAGTTTCATCCATACCTCAAGTTCTGCCTTTTAAACCAGAGAGAGATAGGGATGATAAAGCAGGATGATAAAGCAGTCAACGACTACGAGAAGCATTGCAAAAAATTACCACGGCCATGCTTCAGTCATCCCAAGATATCAAACTTTAGGAGCTTGCTAAATTTATTGATTTCTTTAACATCTGACACCCTGACTTATGGAAGCACATCATAAATAAGAAACCAACTGGATAACGAGAGTAAACGACGACGACGAACAACTAAACGAAGATGATAACGAGTAAAGATCACAAAAATATATAATAAATCACCGAAAACGATCAATAGAGATGAAGAACGCATGAACAGAATATAGAAACAAGGGTTTTAATATACAGAACAAGGGTTTGTAATTGAAGAGTCCCAATAAAATGATAGCGATTATCACGCGTTTCAAAAAAAATCAACCAAATTTTAAGATGGACACTAATTTGTCATGTCAGCCCATTAATATTAATCTCTTAAATTAAGGACTCCTAATTGTATTAGTATTGTAAATAAATATGATTAAATGTCATATTTTTGTAATTATTTTATGAATGTATGATTATTATAATTATTTTTAAAAATGTACTATAATATGTAATTAACCCAAAATAAAATCCACTTTGAATTTTAGAAGACGATTTGTGAACTGTGAAGTCATAAAATCAAATTTGACTTGAACTAGTTTAAGTTTAAAATATAAACTTTTTATAATTAGTAATATTATTTTTTAAAAATTATAATTTTCATAATTATATTTAATCCATATAAATTTTGAACTAAAAAATATCATAAATTTATTTAAAAAAGTTAAAACATGACTTTCTTATGTAACAAAGATATCTATATATTAAATATAAAATCTTACTTGATTTTGGTACATGTATGTTTTGGTACTATTGTTGGTACCATTTTCATCTTGACTCATAACGAATATTCGGAGTCCCCATAATGACCTACGAGCGACAAGATACAAAAAAGAAAATGAGCGATTAGTCGACATTTACAAAAAGAGGGTTTTCCCCTTTTTTCTATCATCCCAAATCTAAAATTAATCAAACTTGATACCATTGTGACACAATTTCTGTAAGATCCCAATTTTTTATGAATAAAAATTTAATTTTCTCTAAATATTATTTTGAATAATAAGGTGTGGATTTGATATAATGCTATAGTTATGGGATATAGTTCAAATTTTGCAAGTAAGCAAGTTGTCATAAAATATTCGTTTGGTCGAGAAATATTATTTTTATCGAAAATATTTGTACGACGGCACAATCATTGGTGGACCCTATAACGAAATAACTGTCGGATATAGAAAGCGACAGAAATAACCTTTTTATAAAAATAACGACAAATTTTTTACCGTTAACTGTTGAAATACACCTGGTGATAAAATGACCGGTAATACACGTGGTTGCACAGTAGCACACTGTATTATACATAATCTCTGATTATTGATTCTTACGTAAGAAGTCACTAAGTTCATTTAATAATTATCACAGTAGTTGTTGCATAGTATCTCATATGGGGTTAAATATTTTCTAGGTCACTGTATTATAAGTCGACTTACAAATGGGTCACTGAATTTTTTTCTTACAGTCAACTCAGTGAACTTTAATTTACTAACAAAAAGTTTAATATTCCGTTAAATATGTTGACTTTGGACGGAATTTGCCACGTAAGTTGCTGACGTGTAAAAATTTATGATGTGGCACAGATCAGTCCCATATGGCTTTCATGATGTGGAAATTGAGAAAAATTTATAAATGTACATAAAACGCAGTTTTTTTTATAATAATAATAAAAAAGAGTAGTTTTTTTAAAATAAAAATAAAGAAAATAATTATTTGTATTAAAAAAAATCCAAACAACGCTCTATCTCTCCTACTCCGTCACAACAACGCAGTTTAATTTTTTTTTAAACGCAGTTTTTTTAATAAAAATAAAAAAATACAATTTTTTTAATAAGAAAAAAAATAAAACGCAGCTTTTTTTAATAAAAATAATTATGTTTAATAAAAAAATGCAGTTTTATTTTATTTTTTATTTGAAAAAGCTGTGTTATTTTATTTTTATTAAAAAAAACTATATTTTTATTAAAAAAACTATGTTTTTTTTAATTTTTATTAAACATAATTATTTTTATTAAAAAAACTGCATTATAGTTTTTTTTATTAAAAAAAATTGTATTTTTTTATTAAAAAAAATTGCGTTTTATTTTTTAAAAACCAAACTGCATTGTTGTGACGGAGAAGGAGAGAGAGAGCGTTTGTTTTTTTTATATATAATAAAAACAATTAATTTTTTATTTTTATTAAAATAAAATGCGTTTTATATATATATATATTAAAAAAAACCTGTGCTTTTTTTTTAATTAAAAAAACTGCGTTTTATGTACATTTATATTATTACGTTTGTAAATTTTCATCTATTTTCACATTATGAAAGACACATAGGACTGATATGTGCCAATCAGAAATTTTTTACTCGTCAGCAGCTTACGTGATAAATTCCGTCCAAAGTCAACGTATTTAACGGAATAGTAAATTTTTTATTAGTAAACTAAAGTTCAGAGAATTGATTGTAAGAAAAAAAAGTTCAATTACCTATTTTTATAAGTCGATCTATATTACAATAACGTAGAAAGTATTTAACCCATGTATATATGTATTTCTCCAGAGGCGGAACTAGGCGGGGGCGGGCGGGGACAACTGCCCCCGGTAGGGTGGCGCCGGCAGGGGAGAGGGAGCAGCCGAGCAGGGTCGGGGGGGCAGCGGCACCGGCACCGGCACCGGCACCGGCACCGGCGGTCTGCGAGAGTTCTTTCAGTTTCCGATCATCTTCTTCTTCCTTTTTACCCTCGGTTGAAGGAGGAGGTGAAATTCGACCTTTTGAATCTGACCAAACAGCTTGGCAGTTGGCACAAAGATAACAAATGAACAGAAAGCTTCAGACTTGGAAAAGCGCGCGCACACACACACACACATATATATATATATATCATGGAGTGTCTATATTTATTTGAAATTGTATCATATTTCAAAAAGTAAATCAGAACATATTCGTTGAGATTGATAGAAAAGAATAGATTTCGAGGAGTGGATGTTTTTAAGCTCAAGACCCATCAGATGATAGATAGCAAGGGATGAGGTTGTTATGTATTGATATAAAACACATTTCATGGGCCTTTGACAATGTCATGTCTGCGTCCTAAAGAGCCCATCTTATATGAAAGAGAAATGGTATCTCGTGATTTAAATTTGTACTTCTATTTAAAAAAATCAAAATAAAAAATTAGTGTGTTCGATCATTTTTGGAATCTGTTATGACCTGTCAAACGAATCTAAAAAATTAGTGTGTTCGGTTAAAATTTTTGCCCCCCCTACAAAACCGCTCTGGTTCCGCCACTGTATTTCTCTCCAACTGACCCTATTGTTTTCCCTCCAACTCCAATAATGCTTATTTCCCTTCATCCATTTCAGTCCAACAGACGGTGTTAACCATCCCCTAATGGTGGAAAGAGAAATAGGAGTAGAAGAACATAAGAAAGAGAAGGAGAAAGAGAACAGAAGAAAGAAAAGGAGAAAGAGAAGAACAGAAGAAAGATAAGGAGAAAGAGAAGGTACAGATAAATACTATACCTGAAATGACTTCAGTTTTGTGTCACTGTCATCTCAATTTTTACTTCGATAATATTTTGTTAAAATCTGATATTCATCAGAGAAAGAAACAAAAATGTTGGTGAAATTCACTATATCCATTTTCCAAGTTCAGTATGATTTTGAACAAAATCCTTTTTAAGCTCCCTCATTGATGGAAGGAAATAAAAAAATTGGAAGCGCTAGCCAATACCAACTTATAACTTGGTACTCAATTACAACCTTCCTTTGTCAGAACTAACTAAGATCATATCTAAACAATGTCATCCGAGATAAAAATTAACTCAATCCAACTCAAAGCAAAATCAAAATAAATTTTGCAGAACAGTGCAAATTTCTCAATGTTCCATGTTTTTTCTTCATGCTTAACCAGAGCTGTAACATATCACCTCTTCGGTAATCCTTCAATCAATTCTGTCGCCTCTTTAAAAGCTAAGCTCGTAATTGCCCTTACTGCCTTAATCATCACGATTCTAGCAAGGGCATCTGTGACGGCTCCAGGTGCTACAATTGCGGCTACAGGGGCAAAGGAGGATGCCTTTACACCGAGCATCTCTTTGATGTACTCGACGAGCTTTTGGGCGTCTATGAGGGTTAGTCCTGAGATTAAATTATCGAGCTCAGTAATCTTTTAAGAGGCTTTGACGGCGGAGAGAGGGCGGACAAAGCTGGCTCTGCTATGAATTTTGGGGGTACGGAGAGGGAATTATAGGATTTGCTTTTAAATGTTTTCTATTGGTCGTATGACGGCAATCCATAGGGGATCTGCTGCAACAAGGGTGTAACGTTGTGATATGCGCTCTATTGGTTTCTTATCCTCCAAGGAAAAGGTCAAAGCGGGTAATTATTCCTCCTCGCTCTTCCTTATAAATTACCGAACAACAATTTTCTGCTCGTTGTTTTGTTTTTTTCTTCTATCTTTTTTTTCCTTTCTTGTTTTCTTTTCAATTCCCAAATTCAATCTGGACTTTCAGAATTTTAGGGTTAGGGTTTAGTAAACATGTGCGATTTGGTAGTTGGAGAAGATGATTTAACGGAACAAATCGATTGGGAACGCCTATTGAATGATGATACTCTGGAGTTTGATGATTCGAATATCTTCGATCATATAAATCTCTGCGATAGTTCTTCAGAGAAATTATCGGATCCTTCTTCTGATACTCCTGTTTCTCTCGATGAGATCGAGAAGTTTCTGATGAACGATGACGGCATTGATAGGGTTGATGACGTTTCGGTTCCGAACGAGGTGGGCAATTGTTTATTTTGCGATATTCTGCTTCATTCGCCCGTTGAATCCGACGACGGTGGTCAGAAATCGAGTTCGCCGGAGGTTGAAAACAATAACAACGCCACCGACGATGGAGGCGATGGAGAGGCGGATGACCCTATTTCTAAGAAACGAAAAAGGTATAATTGCATAGTTGATGTGTTAATGAATAATTAGATTTATATGTACAAAAGATTGATATGTTGGTTGGGATTTCGTTAAAGCCTACAATTGGTTAAGGAATAATTTTATTTTGTACATAAGATTGATATTTTGGTCGGAATTTTGGTTAAAGCCTAAAATTGATATCCATTGTTTATGCTCTTTCAGTTTTTATTTTTAAGCCTTTGCTTTTAATGTGTTGACATTATTGTATGCTTAAATTTGAGGACTGTATTTTAATGTGTAATAATTTACTTCAATTGTATTTTCAATTATCATAGATGTTAATTTCGTTGAAGGCTAGTTATTTTATCAGCCATCTGCTGAGCTGAGTAGAAGTTGTGTGATTATTTTCAGGCAAGAGAGGAACAGGGATGCAGCCTTGAGATCTCGAGAGAGGAAGAAGTTGTATGTTAAGGATCTGGAGATGAAAAGTAGGTACTTTGAAGGGGAATGCAAGAGACTGGGAATGTTGCTCAACTGTGTCATAGCTGAGAACCAAGCTTTACGCATTTCCTTGAATAGTAGTAAGGCATTTGATGCTTCCATGACCAAGCAGGAGTCTGCTGTGCTCTTGTTGGGTATGAAACAGCGAAACCATTTCTTCTTTTGTTCTCTGTTTTACTGTTATATGCTATTATAGTGATGTACTGGGTGGATGTTGACCTATCCTATCTAGCATGGAATGTCAAGTGACATTTGTTCAGTTTAATTAGATAAGGTATGATCCTGCCCAAGCTCTTTTAAGTGGCGGTCATACAGAAGCCAATCCCTAATGGAGGAGCAGGTTACGTACAAAAAGATATGACCTTCATCTGAGCCCATCTCCCTGAACCAATTACTACTTTTGTAGTTGGGCCAGGAAATCCTTCATGTTGTAAAATAATTACACTTTGTCCCTTATGACATAAATCAAAATTAAGAGAGCTTGATTTTTGAGAAACACTAATAACCTGTAGATCACCTGGAAAATCATTCTTCCCTAGATCACAATCAACTAATTTCTTAATACTTTTGAGAGTGTCTTCGGGCAATTATTGTTCTTCATATTCCTATGATTAAAACATTGTGCTCCCCCTCCCCTTGAAAAAACGGCACTAATTTTTAACAAACCCAGTTCTGCATTTGCTTCCATGCCTTTTTTTGGGTACATTGGTGGGGTTAAAACTGCAAGAACTAAGCACTAGTAATGATTCTGGGTTTGGTTACCTGGGCATAGCCTTCAAATAAGATGTTTTTCAACTGGTCCAGCAGCAGGTAGTCTAGAACATAAATTCCCAATGCCTCTCAATCTCTCTCCGTATATGCTTCACATGAAAGACCCAAGGTTGTTCTAGAAGTTCCAAATGTGAAAGGTCACATTACCCAGTGGATGCTCCAATACTACTTTGATAAGTTGAATCCATGTCAAGCATGATGCACTTGTGATTGTTTGTCTAAGCTAATCCATGCAATGTACCCCAAAAGTTCCGCCCGTGTAAGATGTTTAACATCCCATGCTCATCAGCCCTTCCATAATTTTCTGTCATTACTTCTTTTGTATGTAGTGTCGATAATTATATGTAGTGTCAATAGTTTACTTATTTTCTAAAGTTAGTAATTACCTAATGACTGCTTAAATTTTTTCTTCTTTCCTTGGAAGTTATAAAAAAACCACATTGGCAACCAGTATTACTATGTTTTAGAGGAGTTGTGTCAAATATATATTTTTTGGATAATTAAAAATATATTATTCAACTGTCAAATTGGTGGTAGCCATGAACACAGGGTGTCTTTACATAAGGCAAATGATAAATAGAAGTCCTCCCAAAGAAACAATGAACCCCTGGAGCACCAAATCTAAATTATGCTCCTAAAACAAGCTCCCACCCCCAAAACTCCACATGCAGTATTATGGATCCTGGAAAGATCTCATTCAACCTAAAAAAAATAGAGAACTCAAGATAAAGACCAAATTTTACCATTCCATCTCTCCATCCCTTGAAAGGATTGGTTGTTGCTTCTTCCTACAAAGTCCACCACAAGTAATTTGGGATCAAAATCAATCATTGCCTAAAGCTCCTCCCTATCCAAGCGACCTAAAAAACTCCACTTTCTTATAATGTTGAGTAGTCTAGTCAGAAAAATGTTGAGCCTTATGTCCTTCACATTGATTTCATTTATATAGGAAAATATATAATATATTAATAATAATATAGGAGTGGTGTGGATTATTATAGGAGTGGTGTGGACAACCCTTGTATGCTCCACACAAATTATATTAATAATAATTAAATAAATAATTAAAATGTCGGAAAGAATCAAATGGTCCTGTTGATATGTTTTGAAGATCCTTACCCGTTAGGTTGTAAAGTAATGTTGTTATGTCCATGATTTTGGGCTTCCTTATTAGTTGTTGCAACCAAATTAGAGATGAATTTGAATTTTTTTAATTAGACCCTGACAAAGTGAATGCTGAATGGTTAACATGTTGTTGCATTCATTTTTCTATTGTGACCATCTTGATTAATATCGGTATTGATCATTCTGCAGAATCCCTGCTGTTAGGTTCCCTGCTTTGGTTCCTGGGCACCATTTGTCTGCTTCTTCTAGAGCCGCTCCGGTCAACAAAGGTAGAAGTTCCACAAAAAAATGTGGACAACCAAAATCGGGGAATTCTGGCTCCAAGAAAGGCAGGAAGTAAGGTCTTTGAACTTAAGGTATTTAAATCCTTCATGATGGGCAAGAGATGCAAAGCTTCAAGGTCAAGGATGAAACCAAGTTCCCTTGCTCGAGAAATTTTGGTATGACTCGTAGGATTGAAGGGCCTAGACATGAGAACTTTTTTCTCCTGTTGTTCTTTTCTGAAGTTTCTTTTTCTTTTCCTTATTTTATTATTGTTTTAGTTGTTATGGTAATTTGCTCTAGAGGCAAGTGCAGGATCCATCAGGACCATCACCACCTTCCAAATTATATATAAATAATTAAAGTAATAGACTCTATAGTGATGGGATTTAACTAGGACTTCTAGTTCTGAGCAAGTAAAGATGCATGGTTTATTAACCTTGTTTTGGATATTGACTGCCTTTAATAAGGGTTAAGAATATCATCCCTTGTAGTTGTTTCCAACTTTAATTTATTTTGATTTTTTATGTTTACAACTAGTTTATTAACCTTATTTTGGATATTGAGTAATTTGCAAAAACGGACTTAGTTTGAATTTTAAAGTCAAATTGATCAATTATAGAATTAAAATTTATCCCATTTAAAATAGCGGGAAAGAGATTATATCGGTAAGAAATTATGTTTAATTTACTACAACTTTCAATTTTTAGAAGTTCAAGTTCAATTTGACCAGAAAAGTCAAAAGCATTTGTGAGAGTATTTTATGGGAGTGGTTAGTATAAAGTTTATATTGGGGTAAGTTGGTCAATTGATCAATAGAATACCGATACGCATGCGAGGTGCTATGTGTGTCAATATTCTATTGGTCAATTGGTCAACTTACTAAAAAAATAACTTCATGCTAACCGAATCCATATTTTATGTAGTACATGTCTTCAATTTTTTCTCTATTTTGATTTTTTATGTTTACAAAATCAAGAGAAGGTTAACAAAAAAAAATTCTCACTTTAATATGAATTGATGTTCTAATTCTTTTAAAGGGTAATGGAGAGGAATTAAGGAGAAACTCAGAAGTAACTTATCAGGGTGGGAGCAAGGAAAATTTATCTTTAATACTTTGCTTGATTTTAATTTTGACTGTATTGAGATATATATAACCTTACATAGTAAAAAATAACACTTTAAAAAAGGCAAAAAACATTTTTTAACCATTGTGATTGTAGTGTTTTAAACAATTAGCCACTGTACTTTTAAAATATTCAATTAGCCCACTGTACTTTTTAAAAATGTTCAATCAAGCTAAATATTCAAATAAATGTTCAATCAATCAATTAGCCATTGTGCTTTTAAAAATGTTCAATTTATTTGAATATTTGAATATTTGGCTTGATTGAACATTTGAATATTTGGCTTGATTAAACATTTTTAAAAAGTACAGTGGGCTAATTGAATATTTTAAAAATACAATGGCTAATCGCTTAAAACACTATAATCACAGTGGTAAAAAAGTACTTTTTGCCCTTTAAAAAACGTTTCAGTTTTTGTGTTTACACTAAAAAAAACCATCTTATTTTCATCGAATTTTATTAATTGATGATTTAAGAAGCTTTCTAACTATTTATGGTTATGTTAAGTGGTGAAAGCCTCACTTACCCACCCACTACATTATCTGAAGTTTAGTTGATAAAGAAATCTCTTATCTTATCTTATCTTTATTTTGCAAATATTACACTTGGACTATTTAATTTTAAAATTAATAATCTTGGGGAATGAAATAAGTATTATTTACTGATATTTATTATTCTGAAGTGTGGCATTCGAAATATAATGTTTATTTTTATTTTTTAAAATATGGGTATTCCAACCTGTCAAAACATTTTACCAAGAATAGAAAAAAAAATGCACGATGTACACAAATGATGAACGAAAGATATTTAATAAAGAAAAAAATTAGTAAATACTTTTTTTTTGTTTTAAAATTTGTATTATTCATCGGCACTCCGGTCGATTTGAACCAATAAATTATTTTTTGTGAAAAATCGATTGACCTGGTTAACCCACCAGGTCGAATCGGTGGTTCAACCGGTAAAATCGATTAATTGACCATGTGAACCGATTTTTAAATAATTTATTTTTTATACCACTTGTTTTTAATATTAAAATTAAACACTTTTAGTAATATTGTAATTCAACTTTATTATGTTGTATTTTATAAAAAATGTGACGCCCCCAAAATTAGGTATACATCACCCATCTTGGGCCGCCAGATACATGGTACAGAATTCAAATATAACTTACTAATACAACTGTCGTGTACAATACGACAAAATATAAACTGTGAGTTTGAATACAAGTATTGTCTACTAGAGATTATACAAACTCAAAAGGAGTCCTCATTACAATTATTATCACACTATTTCACAGAATAGTGAGGACTACTAATTCTATCCTCTGGACCATTACTCTGTTCCCCCGACTCGTCCCAGCTATATTCTCATTTTCTGAAGAGAACATTGAAAGAAAGGGTGAGCTCAACTAGCCCAGTAAGAGATATTATGACTAAGATAATGCAGAATAAATTATCATTAGCCTTCAACAGTGTTAAACTGATAAAATATAGTAAACATCACGTTTAACTGCAGCGGAACAAACAATCCATTAAAAGAGTCAAGTAGAAAATAAAATCAACTATCTTTTATAATTTAAAAGGTTTTTCATCACTGTTATAGCTGAGACTCAGCTTAATAAATATTCCACATCATCGAATCACCCCTGCACTACGGCCAAGGATATTTTTTAGTATCACGACCACAATTATTCATGCACTGCGGGCCAAGAATATTTGTGTATTCATTAATGGTCATGATCATGCCAACAACTGTCCATCAATGCACTACGGGCCAATGAGAACTTTTACCACATTATTTGTAATATTACGGTCATGATTACACCGAATAATCCCTGGTTATAATCATACCAAGTCCATCTATGCACTACAGGCCACAGATGACTTTCAACATAACATAAATATGAGGATGATGACAATGATATAAGAATTCAATAAAACAAGTTCAAGAACTATTTTATCCAGGAATTATTAACGTCCAAATTGTCAACATGATACTGCTTTGTAGAGTAAAATTCAAGAATACTTAGAAGAATATTTTCATGAAAGGATACTGGATGAAGCGCAAATATCAAGGATATTCCACTAATTTCATGGAGTATAGAAGTCAAAGTTTTAACCAACTGAGTATAATAAAGAATGGGATAACAAAAGAAATCACCATGCATGCGATAGACCGCACAAGCAGGTTATTCCAACAGAATAATAAATAACGGAACCAAGTCCGGCGTAAAACGCACAGACAGGATATTCCAACAGAATAATAAAGAATGAAACCAGGTCCGGCGTAAAACACACAGACAGGATATTCCAACAGAATAATAAAGAATGAAACCAGGTCCGGTGTAAAATACACAGACAGGATATTCCAACAGAATAATAAAGAATGGAACCAGGTCCGGTGTAAAACACACAGACAGGATGTTCCAACAAAATAATAGAAGAATGGAACCAGGTCAGGTGTAAAACACACAGATAAAATATTCCAACAAAATAATAAAGAATGGAACCAGGTCCGGTGTAAAACACACAGACAGGATGTTCCAACAGAATAATAGAAGAATGTCACCAAGTATAGGGTAAACCGCGTATACAGGTTATTCCAACAGAATAATAAGCAATGGAATAACAACAATTCTCTTCATGAATAAGAAAGAATAACACCCCTTACATTAGTAGAAGATTGAATACTGCAGTAGTGTAGTAACAGAATACTCTTCTTCTTTCTCTCTTATTCTCTCTATACTTTCTCTCTCTATAGCTTGAATGAATTCGTGAAAAATAATGAAGCACTAGGCCTCTATTTATAGAAGATTTCTAGCTTAGCACTTGCCATGTGAAAAGGCAAGTGGCTTGACGACTGGTGATGTGAAAAGAAAAGTGGTTTGACGCCTGTAATGTGAAACGACAATTGGTTCGACGCTTGTAATATGAAACGACAAGTGGTTTGACGTCTGGTAAAGGTAATTACTATTGACGAAGGTAATTACTATTGACGAAGATAATTACTATTGACGAATGAGACTCTTAGATGATGACATATGGGCCCCCCATAAAATAACCAAACTTACCACAAACGTCTCATAACAGACTCTTTATATATATTAAGGATTGAATAAATATTACCATAAATTAATTTATTTTTAATCAACACATAATTAATCTTTCAACAATTATTAGACATTTATAACTTGTCGTCTCAATTATTGATTTAATAATATAACATATTATACAGATGATACTATGACAATAATTGAATCATTAATATAAGAGATATGATGCAACAATTACTGTAGCAATAATTGAGTATAGTTGAATGACTTCTCACGTAAGCATCAATAATCAATTCCGTGTGCTACTATGCAACCACGCGTATTACTGTACTTTTACTACCGAGTAGTTCAACAGTTTTAACGGTAACACCTCCGCCATTATTTTTATAGAAAGATAATTTTGTCGTTTTCTAACTACGACAATACTTTCGTTGTGGGTCCACCAATGATTGTGCCGTCGTACGAATATTCTCCGACAAAAAGAATATTCCCCGACCAAACGAATATTTTATAACAACTTGCGTACTTTGCAAAATTTATAAATATTACCCACAACTATAACATTATATCAAATTTATTCCATAATATTCAAAAATAATAATTATAGAAAATTCATCTTTATTTATAAAAACTGGGGTCTTACAAAAAATAAGATTTTTTAAAAATTTATTAATTACTAATAATATATATTTTTATATATTAATGATGTCATTGAGTCAATAATAATTCAACCTCTTGGTGGACCAGTAATCCATCCATCCGGTATTTTCTCCGGTTCAATGACATGTGAATATGAAACCTTGATTTGCGTTGATTTTATGAACATAATTTTGTATCATAAATTATCTAAAAAGTACAAGTCTTTATAAGATTTATTATTTCATAATTTTATGTGAATTATCTCAAAATTAAATTTGAAAATATATTAAATTAACTTAAAAAATATTTTATAATTTGAGTAGTAGAAAGTATAATAATTATTAAAAAGGAAAAGGTAAAAGCCCACGTATTGAATTTGAGGGTGGGCGTGGCTTCATTGTAGTAATCGTGAAAAACATGGGCTTCTATTATTTTGTAGTAGAGGAAGGTTATACGGGTGGCCTGATTGGTTGTACCGCCCCCAGTTCCCCTCCTTTATAAGCGGTTTGTTTATTAGATGACACCAAACACAACACAACAGAAGAAAATAGAGTGTTGTTTAGGTGAATCACAGTACGGCGACGAGTCCCATTGAAGAGAGAGAAGAGAACAACCGGAAGAGAGAGGAAGGGAGTGAATTGGTAATGGATTCAGATTTCGGAGTTGCCAGAGAACTTTCTGATCTACAGAAACTTCGATCTCAGTACCAGCCTGAACTTCCTCCTTGTCTTCAGGTCGCTTTTGCTTCATCTGGCTATGATTTATCAGTTTCTTTCTGTTTATTGCAAATACGTTCTCCATTGCTTGTAGCATTCATGTGATTATTTTGTTTGCGCTCTCTGTTTCGGCTTTAACATTTGCCTGTTATTTGTTTATTTGATTTTTCCTTTCGATATCGGTTGTTTTCGTAGTAGATTGTGATAATATTTGACATTCGTTGAGTATTTATTTCAATTCTATAAATTCAGTGTTGTAGGGCAGAAAAATAGATCTGAAGTGCTAGATCATGCTATTTTTTAAGTGCATAAATGTTATTGGTCTGCCTGATTTTTATTTATCTGATGATACAATGCATGCATTAAGAAATATTGGATTCTCTGGATTGTTGTGCTTTTACTAGAGATGAAGTCAAGAATAATAAATAACACATTGGGAAAGGATTGGAAAAAGTCTTGCTCCATAAAATTGAAGAAATGGAGAAAAATATTATGTCCATTTATTTGAACTGAATTAGTGGGTGCATTTTATGCATATCCTTAAAGGTGGACAAAGTTTAAAATGTTGAAGTTGAAGTTAGTTTTTCTTATATTAATGATCTATGCAAAAAATTAAAATATCGAGTGTCTTACATGGTGTCTGGATAATAGTTTCTTATCACTGTCTAAGCTACAGATGCGTGTAATTTCCTATGTTGTTGTTGGTTTGAAAAAAATTCGATGCCATTTGGACAATTATAATCTTATTATGGAATAAAAATGTGTGGTGTTTCATTCTTATGCGTGCCCTTCAGATTTTGAATATATTACATTCTGCATTCTAACATTTTAGTTTTGTGTTTGTATCTGCAGAAGCAATGTAGTGCCTTCACTTCTTGTTAATATCCTTTGTGGTAGCCTTTTTATTTTGATTTTAAGTTACTTGTTTGACATAATATTTTGCTCTTTTTTTGGTTCCCTTTTGGTTGATAATTTATATGGAAATTGAATTATCAATTCTTTGACTCGTATGCTTTGTCCTTCAGAGCTTAATGCTTGTGGTATAACTTACAGGGAAAAAGCATGCGCGTAGAGTTTGGTGATGCTACTGCTTCTGCGGACCCCTCTGGTGCTCACACCATAAGTCGATCCTTTCCACACACTTACGGTCAGCCTTTAGTTCATTTTCTTAGAGCAACTTCCAAGGTCCCTGATGCCCAGATCATAACTGAGCATCCAGCAGTAAGGTATACATTTAATAATCACTTTATTTTGCTTTCAGTTCACTTGCCAAACAAAAACATATTAGGGCAACTACTGGAATAAGAATATACTGAGGGTGAACCGGTGAACTCTAATGTTGTTTCCCCCCAGCACATTTTATTTATCTTGCACCAATAATAGTTGAGAAATGGAAAAATGAATTTACTTTCATTATAGAATTGGTTGCATTTTTTTCCTATGAAACTATGTTCTTTTTGTCATTTATGTCATGACGGAATCAACTTTGTTGGTATAAAGGGTAGTAAGGAACCATAATATTATCTAGATATAATTTATTATTACATCTCAGGGTTGGAGTGGTTTTCTGCGGTAGACAATCACCTGGAGGACATAATGTCATTTGGGGTCTTCATAATGCTCTCAAAACTCACAATTCCAACAGTACTTTGCTTGGATTTCTGGGTAAGTGGCGTTCTACTTTTCCATTTCGGAATGTAGTTTTACTTTTCCTGCTATGCATGGACCTCTAGAAAAATTTATGCACATATTGCAACGAAAAAATGCTTCGTTTTTATGAGAATCTCCTGGGTGAAGTGGCCTTTTTGTTATTTGTTAACTTGCCTTCTAGATTACATCATGTTCAAGGCACATTGTTCCAAGTTTAAAGGTTTATTTCCAAGTGGATGATTGTGCATGAGTGTATCTTTTCCTTGTGAAATGGTTTTTATCTAAATGGGTTTTTTTGTCTGTTACCAGGCGGATCCGAAGGTTTATTTGCACAAAAGACTCTTGAAATTACAGATGACATTCTTGCAACCTACAAAAACCAAGGTTTGATTGAGCAAGAATAATCTTAAATTAAGATTTCCATTTTCCAAATAGATGCAAGAAACTTATGGCTGTCTAATCTTTTCAAGGTGGTTATGATTTGCTGGGAAGGACACAGGATCAAATTAGAACAACTGAGCAAGTCAATGCTGCACTAGCTGCATGCAAAGCTTTGAAGTTGGACAGCCTTGTCATTATTGGAGGTATCTGATGCTCTCTCTCTCTCTCTCTATATATATATATATATATATATGTACACACACACGCATCCCATTCTACTCTCTAACTGGAAATTTGGGTACTTTTTACAGGGGTAACATCAAACACAGATGCTGCACAGCTTGCAGAAACTTTTGCAGAAGCAAAATGCCCGACAAAGGTATATGTGCATGTTTGTATTCATTGTGATAAAAATGACATCCTATACAGCATGATGATTGTTATAGTTATTATTCCTAGATGTACCATGTTTTGACCATAAATATTTATTACATTTAGAATGCTTATGCATATATCTTTATAAATGGAGCTTTACAAACTCCTCCCTGCTTATTGTACTGAACTGAGACTATGGTAATTGATTGTGTTCTGAATCTGAAGGTGGTTGGGGTTCCTGTTACATTGAATGGAGATCTCAAGAACCAGTTTGTTGAAGCAAATGTTGGTTTTGATACAATCTGTAAGGTGTGCCATCTTGAAGTTTTGACTGAGTACATGAAATTGTTTCTCAATGCCATTCTTTATGATTACATGTTAAATGACATCTCAAAAAGGACATGAATACCCTATTTTATCCCTTATATTTAGGTTAATTCTCAGCTTATTAGCAACGTCTGCACTGATGCCCTCTCAGCAGAGAAGGTAATCCAGAACCATGCTTTGTACATCTTACTTGTTATCTCAGAAGTGTTTGTAGCAATGATGAGCAGTAGACTTGCTTTATGTAATTTAAAATGAATTTGAGTACCCCATCTGCTCTTTTTACCCCTTTGTTGTCTTGCCCAACTTGTTAGATACGTACTTTCTTTTCTCAACCAAATCTAAGAGACTTGTTTTCTCCTCAGTATTATTATTTTATCCGACTCATGGGCAGAAAAGCATCACATGTTGCTTTGGAATGCACTCTTCAGTCACATCCAAACATGGTTTGCTTCCTTATCTTCTATAATACTGATTTGTTATTTCCTTTTAGAAGATGCTACGTTTGAACTTCTTAGTGAATTAACTTTGATATGTTCATCGTAGGTTATTCTAGGTGAGGAGGTGGCCGCATCAAAACTTACTCTTTTTGACCTTACAAAACAACTGTGTGATGCAGTGCAAGCCCGGGCAGAACAAGGTGAGAAATTAATCTATTGCTATTGTCATCTTTTGTTGTTTGTTACTCTATTGTTATCACCTAACTGGATCTATTTTGAACAGACAAGTACCACGGTGTCATCCTACTACCGGAGGGGCTTATAGAAAGCATTCCTGAAGTGTATGCTCTCTTGCAGGTAAAGCCACGGTACATAGAATAAGTTAATTATTTACTTGACTGTTACCCCACCTTCCTCTTCTCGTGTTGCAAGTGTCAAAGCTTGTGTTTTGTCAATTGTGTTTCTAATTAAATGTGGGAATTTTTTAGTTTGGCGTGGTTTTGTTTTAACATCTCCCTCCTTCCAGGGAATTCATGGTTTACTCCGGCAAGGTGTTTCAGTTGATAACATTTCCTCTCAACTGTCACCTTGGGCGTCTGCCTTGTTTGAATTTTTACCTCCCTTCATCAGGAAACAGGTCTATTTTCTCATATTTCATAATATTGATATATGCCTTCCACTTAACCTGCATGTAAGGGCTCTCTCATTTGAAGTACGTATATTGCAGTTGCTCCTACATCCTGAATCAGATGACTCTGCACAACTATCCCAGGTATTCGACACTTCTATCCACAATTTTGTTATTACAAGGGGAACCTCCAAATCATGATTAACCTGTTCTCTATAATGCCCTTTTCAGATTGAGACAGAGAAGCTTCTTGCTCATCTTGTGGAAGAAGAAATGAACAAGCGCTTGGTAGGATAGCGCCCTTATTTTGATGAATCACAATCTGATGCTAACCAAACTGGTGGTTCATTCATTTTCTTCTATGATTAGTAAAATTACCAACCCACTTCCCCACCCCTTTTCCTGTTCCTTTATTTTCAAACCCAGAGAACTAGAGAAACATCGTCTTTATCTTGTTTATATTTAGTCTGCATAGGATTAATAGACCCCGCTGCAACAAGTTTTCTTATAGTCGTCCACCTTCCCTTTATTTCCATTTACATTTTCTCTCAAATCATCTTTCTATTTGCAGAGGAAATATTTATTGGATTGTGCCTTTTTGCTATCCTTTGCAGAATGCAGACTCTGGTTGTTTTCAAAATTCACCTGGGCTTTCTGGCTATTTGAGTGCACTTTTTACTAGTAAAAACTGGTAATTTAGTGCCACAAAGCCATTAAATAACATAAAAAGCTTTATTGATCACAAAAGCTGCCAATAACAAGGGGAGTTTACATTCAATTGATCTGCATTAGTTTGGAAGGAAATGCACTGCTCCACTTTATTTGACACCCCCACCCCCCCGGGGCAACGTGTCTGTAGTTGGATGGTTGTTTTTAGTAGTAGTATTTCTTTCTTTTGATCTAAATGGATATTGATAAAGAAACTTGGGGGATGGAGTATCAGTTTATCACTTCTCTCTTAGATCAGCCTAGTCATAAAAAACTGAGAGCACTTATCTTCAGCCACCTGTTAATAACTAATTAGTTTTCGTGTTGGTCCTTTATAATAATGCCTCTCATAGTTAAGAAGGCTTAAGAAGTTTCCTCCCTGCCCTCCTCGCGCTCCCCGGTCACAAAAGTCTCTGCCGTCATTCTATTGGGAATTTGATGGATTGTGGAAGACTTATATTCTCTTTTGTAGTTTTGGTGTAGTACATTAAGCATGATTTTAATTTGAGTTGCTACAATATTATTAGGTGGTTTGACTATCGTTTTTGTTACGAAGCTGATTTTCATGATATCTGCAATTTTTGTGCTCCAATATTTATATTCCTTTAGATAACTGTTGTAATTGTCCCTAGTTTTGTTTGAAACCATACAAGAAGTGGTTGTACACCATTGTTTGTTTATGTGATGACCTGAATTATTTATAACTATTCTTGACATCAAATCGGCGTTTCTTTGGAAATGTAAACAGAAAGAAGGTACATACAAAGGGAAAAAATTTAATGCTATTTGTCACTTCTTTGGCTATCAAGCTCGGGGATCTTTGCCGTCAAAGTTTGATTGTGATTATGCCTATGTAAGATTTTACTTTGAATTGATTCACCTCCTTTGCTATCCTGTTTTCAATACAATATTGCATCCCATGTATAAATTTAAAATAACATTTGGACCTAAAAATAACTTTTGTGAAACAATGTTTATTTAGGTTCTTGGACACATAGCTTACCATATTCTGGCAGCTGGTCTTAATGGGTATTTGGCAACTGTAACCAACTTGAAAAATCCTTTGAACAAGTGGCGCTGTGGTGCAGCCCCAATAACGGTAAGGTTTTTTTTACCTCTATACGGCACATGCTTGGTAACCAGTTCACATATATAAGAAAATTCTAGAGATGTCAGAACTGTACCCCCACCCCCCCTTTCTGGGTTTTCTGTGTGAAGGATGAATATTTGCTCTTGCTTTTACCCTGTGTATGTGAACTTAATTTTTAGTTGAGTAGTCAAGTGTCTCTTGCTCCTTTTTTTGGCATTGTTAGCTATGAAATTTGATTCCTTGGGCTTAATCAGTTGGTAACTGCAGGCAATGATGACTGTAAAGCGTTATGGTAGTGGTCCCATTGGGAAACCTGCTTTGCATCCTGCTACCGTGGATTTGAAAGGCAAAGCATATGAGTATGTTACCTTATCATGATTCCTTAATTTATCTTTAGGTTGTTAAAAGTAAAAATTCTGGGCTGTTTTTTGTTGCTGCCTCATTAAGTAGATATTTTTTGTGGGAGGGAGGGGAAGGAGGTTTGCAGGTTACTCTTTCTTAATGAAATCTTGAAACGTGATATATAATCTTGCTCTTAAGGTGGTAGTTAAAATGGATGAGCACTCCTGCTAATAGCTATTGTCCTACTGCTGCTAAACCACTGCTGGGTTTTGGTGCAGGTTGCTTAGTCAAAATGCTACAAGATTTTTGATTGATGATGTTTACAGAAACCCAGGACCCCTTCAGTTTGATGGTCCTGGTGCTGATGCGAAGGCTGTAACTTTGTGTGTTGAGGATCAGGATTACATGGGTCGCATCAAGGAATTGCAAGAATATCTTGACAAGGTGCTGAACAAAAATGATTTTTTTATATGTTATTCACATCTGTTGTTAAAACTGGTATCTCTATGTTATTATGGTTTCTGGTGGTGGCTTAAATTACTTGTGAAAAACAAAGATAACAAATGCTCAAGGTCAAATCGGAAAAAACCTGAACCAGTCAATCCTCCGGTCCAATTTAGACCAATAACCCATTTTTGTTCAAAAACCGTTCAAAATCGTAGAACTGGCAGTTGAACCGCCGAACCGGTGACTGGTTCGCGAGTAAGACCGGTTCCCTACCTACTTTAGAAAAAAAGAAAAAAAAACGCTTCAGCCGATTCTGCAGGTCTGCTCTTCTACTTCTTCTTCTCCGTTGCGTTCCAAATCCATTATACATACCCAATAAGCCTTAACAATATTTATAAATAATAATCACAAAAAAGGCAAAAATATGTCCAGATCTGAGCTAAAACAAAAAAATCAAAAAGAAAAGAAGAAGAAAAAAATCGCTTTATGGTTGAGAATTGGCAAGACCTATCTGAGACTGCGGTGGTTGGTGGTTGTGCCGCTGCTGGTGGTGATTATACTGTTGTAAGTACTTTCTCGCACCTCCATGGCTAGACACCCCTACCCTAGCCTCCATTTCCAATTACATCTTCCCCTTAAAATAGGTGATTTTCCCCAATTCTTTTCTGTAAGCTATGGAACCATAAAAACATCGAAACCGTGTTATGTTGAAACTGAAGGATTAAAATTACACACTTCTTTCTTCTTTTTTTGCGATTCTCCAGAGAATTGGAAGAACAGAGAGAAAACAAAAAAAACCTAGGGCAAATCCTTAAATACCAAATGTGAAACATACAGCCTGAATAAAATTGGGACCCCTTCAATTACTCGTAATATTCTCCTCTTTTTAATCAGGAGACCCAAACAATCTGTCTATGGCCTCCATTACTAAACATATAGCCTCCATTACTAAACAATAAACACCATACAACCCAATCCATTAATTATAGTCCAAAATTTTCAAATTGGCAAAAGCATATTCCCTTTATGTTCATTTATATTATTTGATTTAACATCTTTCTTTTCATATACATTTAGTATTTATTTGAATTGTATAAAGTAAATATTCTATAAATAGGTTTAGTTTTTTGTGTAGATAAATTGATTAATTTTATATATTTACTAAATATTATATATAATATATAATAATAATTAATGTATTTTTTATATATTAATGACTAAATGACGTCACTGGGTTAACTGGGTTAATAACGGTTCGACCACTGATTGGATTAGTGTTCCATCCACCCGGTACTTTTTCCCGATTCGATGAACGGTCCGGGTTTGAAAACATTGGTTTTGCATATGGTCCTAGTTTTGATGATGGGAAACACATTAATTTTACTAGTTTTATGGGCTCTTCCTAACTAGCTAGTCGATATTTCCTTAGATTAGAATTTGGTCAATGGTAGTTTAGTAATGACAAAATCCTCCGTTGTTCTTTTTGTATGCATTATCTTTCCACTCGGTTATTTCTAATTACTATTGAAGTGGATTAAATTTATTTATTATTTTTTCTTAATTTTTTTTTGGAAGGGGGGGGGGGGGGGGCGAGTGGGGGTTACTAGGTGTTTTTTTTCTTCCTGTAATGACAATATCCTCCTTTGTTCGTTTTTGTAAGTGTACTAGGCTTTGTGTTTATATTTGTGGATTGATAAAATGAATAATGAAACGCATTGTGAACTATTTTAAAGACTGCATATTCGGATGGTCTTTGGCCATTTGATGTAGCAGCTTTCTAGGTGAAGTGCCACATTTTGGTAGCGAGGTTTATCTCCTTCCTCATATTAGCCTCCTTTTTATTTGGATGAATCTGTTTTGATGTAATTTATCTTTTTCCTCATGTTATATCCTCTCTTTCCAGGTGCGTACTATCGTGAAACCAGGGTGTTCACAGGATGTCTTGAAAGCAGCTTTAAGCGCCATGGCTGCCGTGACAAACATTCTCTCAGTTATGTCCTCCCCTGGAAATAGCGGGCTGTAGAAGTAGAACTTATTCAGTGATTTCCCCCCGCTAAAGTCATGCCTCCTCTGCCCCAAATTCCTTCTCTTTTTCTGCATTCTTTTAACTTCTCTAGGTGCAAAACAATTAGTTGGTGACAATAAACTTCATTCTTGTTTCATTCTTATTTTTGTAGTTTCTTCATGCCAAATAATTATGAGAATTGTGCTTGCGGCGGCGTAAGAGAGAGTTGGAAGTTTTGTTTTTGCTCTGGTTGTAATCATGAAAGCAAGTTCCATTATTAATATGATATGATACAATTTAGTCCAATATCCAATCAAACTCTATATTGATGTATGTGCAAAACTTCTAGATTTGTTTTGATCAATTGTGATGAGGTATGTTAATATTGAAACCATGTGCTGGGGCCTTGGAGCTTTGGTTGTTAAAGAATCAGCAGAGTTAGATCACATTCCCCTGTAACTACTATAATCAATCTGTTTGGTCATGCTTGAAATGTTTGTTCTCACTCAGATTAGACTAGACACAGAATCTCTTTTGAGCTTGTTTTAATCACCTAGTGTGATGGTTAGTGCACCAAAATTAATCAAATTAACATTTTCTCTTGGTTCCAAAATTATATACACTTTCTTTTTTTTTTTTATCAAGTTTTAGATGAGATCTTTTTAGATTTAGATTCATTTAACTTTTTAAAACAATAAATATTATAATTAATAGCACTTTTGACATATTTAATAATTTTATTGTTGTTTTGTCATGAACGTGGAGATAAATAAATAAAAAAATATGAGATTTATAGAACACTAATATGAAAAAAAATTAATTTTTAAATTAGAATTAATCTCATATGAGACATGTAAAAAAATTAAAAATATATGTAAAAATAATATATTTTTTCCATAATTAAGCTTTTAGAGGCTAAAGAGAAAAATAATGATCATGCATGACACAAGATATCAAAAATGACCTCGATACCCATAGTTACTTTATAAATAGATTTATAATATAAATAAGAAATTAATAATTAAGGTCTTGGTATTTGTTGAAGTATTAAATTTTGTGTTTTAAAAAGTATCTCAAATGACGTGCGATTATAATATTGATTGGGTAATCTTAGTGTAATAAATTATTACTAAAATATTCATGGTTAACATTACTCTTGAACAGTTGGTTTATGTTTTTTCTCATATATTTTACCCAAAAATAAAAAACAAACAAATAAAGAATTCCACGAGGGGCATATACGGAAAATCAATCCTTCCGCGGTTGTGACCTATATTTGAATTTCAAAAGATTGTTTCCGTTGGACAAAAGTGGGAGAGAGGTCGACTCCGCCAAGGGGTTATATAATCGGGATCAAAAATATCCGCCATTCCGACGAGCACTAATATCCCGTAGATCTAGATAGAGAGATAGAGAAAATGGAGAAATCGTCAGTGTCGGCCATGGATGCTTTCGAGAAGCTTGAGAAAGTAGGCGAAGGAACGTACGGGAAGGTTTACAGAGCGAGAGAAAGGGCTACCGGCAAAATTGTTGCCCTGAAGAAGACGAGACTCCACGAGGACGATGAAGGAGTCCCTCCCACCACTCTCCGTGAAGTCTCCTTGTTGCGTATGCTTTCGAGGGATCCCCACATTGTCAGGTTTATACTACTAATTTCTCTGATATTGTTGAACTCCTCTTTTGTTTTTATATGTTTAGGGTTTTAATTGGTCTCAATTTCACAGCTTTCCTTACCTGGATTCATGTCTATGAAGTGCCGAATTGAGAAATTTTCCTTTTCTTTAGTTGATTTTGTTAATTCATTCTTTTAATAGGTTATGTTTACCCCCAATTTTACTTGGCCTATTTTGTACCAAATTGAGAAATTTTCGATTTCTAGTGTTGATTTTGTCAATTCGTTCTTATACTAGGTTAGGGTTTCCACCAATTTTACTGTTTAGATGCATTTGACCCCCCTCCCCACCCGCCAATAGAAAAAGAAAGATCTCAGTCTCACTTTTAAATGCGCTGAACTAAATGTTTGTTTTGGTTTCTGGTCTACTTTTGTATATATTATAGGTTGATGGATGTCAAACAAGGCCAGAATAAAGAAGGGAAGACAGTTTTGTACTTGGTATTTGAGTACATGGACACTGATCTCAAGAAATTCATCCGAACTTTTCGTCAAACTGGGGAGAACATTCCCTCAAAAACCATCAAGGTACAGAGGAGATTGGAGTTTATCAGTGATGGAGCTTCCTGATATATGGTGGGGAAGTTGGTTATTTAACTATTTTTTCTTCTTGAATGCAGAGTTTGATGTTTCAACTTTGTAAGGGGGTTGCATTCTGCCATGGTCATGGTGTATTGCACAGGTAATTAGTTGGTACTCGTTAATTTCATTCTTTTGGCATGCTTTTTTCCCATTGCTGAACAATATTATTGTAGTACTTTCTAGTCTTAGTTAACAATATTTCTCTCACTGGTTTAATTCAGGGATCTTAAGCCTCACAACCTTTTGATGGACCGAAAGACCTCAATGCTTAAAATAGCAGATCTTGGACTTGCCAGAGCATTTACTTTACCTATTAAGAAGTATACACATGAGGTATTGGTGCTTGCTTTGTTTGTTCTTCCTTCCTTTTTCTAATTAAACCATGAGTGAATACAAATTTTTTCAGTTGGTAATGCTTTACTTATCATCACCTATTGTAGATATTGACTCTCTGGTATAGAGCTCCTGAGGTCCTTTTGGGAGCTACCCATTACTCAACAGCAGTGGACATGTGGTCTGTTGGCTGTATATTTGGTACAATTCCCCTTCAATATTCTTTAATATAGTATCAAATTTGATATTGGATATATTGATTGTAGTTATAAACTTGTAAATTTTCCTCTTCTTGATTTGAACTCTAGCTGAATTGGTGACAAAGCAAGCTCTATTCCCTGGAGATTCTGAGCTGCAGCAGTTGCTTCACATTTTCAGGTTTATAGAGATATAATTTGCTTTCATCTGTGTGCCTCCTCCTATATTGCTATCAGTTATCCTAACTGTGTCTAGTCCTGGGAATACCATTGCAGGTTATTGGGCACCCCAAATGAAGAAATGTGGCCAGGAGTAAGCAAGCTAATGAACTGGCATGAATATCCCCAGTGGAAACCTCAGCAAATGTCATCAACCGTCTCTAATCTGGATGAAGATGGTCTAGATCTGTTATCTGTAAGCTTTTCAGCCATTTTTCCCCATTAATCTTCTGGGTTTTCTGCTAAATTATAGAACTTAGGCTTATTAATTGTTTCTGGGCTTTGCAGCAAATGTTGCAGTATGAACCATCTAAAAGGATCTCAGCAAAGAAAGCAATGGAGCACTCTTACTTTGATGATGTAGAGAAGGCCTCTCTTTGAATGTGATCCAACCATGCAGCTGAATTAATTCATGTACTTCGATATAGGGAATGCTGTTTCCAAGATCTAGTACTAGCTTTGTAGTGAATGGTTGTGATCTATTGCTTCTCTCAAGCATTCTTTAATCATGTCTAGAAGAATTGTCTTTTATCTCTTATACTCTTTTGGCTTTCTCTAATGGTAAAATCTATTTGCTTACCGAATTAAAAACTTAATGTTCTCGTCTCTAATACACAACAAAAAGTTGGATGTGTACTTTTCCAGTGTAAAAATGTTTTAACATGTAAAACAGGAGTTCCTTAAATCATTTATTTTTCAAATATTAGTGTCATAAAAGTCTTCATTTTTCCTTGAGGTAATTTGAGAATCAATGAAATCAAGCCAAAAGCCACATGAAGAAGGAAAGCCAGATAACAGAGCATTCTTTCTCAATCCAGATCCAACTGTGCATATACTTATTACATGTAAACGAAGAGGTTCTTTAAGGTAGAGACATCATCATTCGATTCAATTCATTCATTTCTCACTTGCATGTGTATAATGAATCAGATTAACAAGTCTCCTCCCGTCTTTGACAATTCATTCATTTCTCACTTGCATGTGTATAATGAATCAGATTAACAAGTCTCCTCCCGTCTTTGATCTCAAATCTCAAATGTAGCATTGATTAAGCAAAGCTAATGAACTTGCATGATAAGCCACATGAAGAAAGTTGAACCAAAAAGTAAGAGATCTACTGAAGCTAAATCGAAAATTCTTGGCTGATAAAAGAGCATTTCATTCTCACCATATCTGAAACCATATTTTTTTTTACAGTTAAGTGAATTTAGTATGAAAAAAGGCTTCATGTAAGATAAATAGGTTATTTCCCATAGACTCGTAGCATTCACTTGTTTATCATCACGTGTAAGAGAATCTGTGTTCCTTTACCAGACCATGGAATGTAATTTGAGAATCTATGAAATCAAGCAACCAGCCACATGAAGAAAGTACACCAGAGGGTAAGTGATATCGAAGCAAACACATAAGTCCATAGCATGATAACAGAACATTCAGTTTGACCAGTTCTGAACAACTGCGTCATTGTGCCTGCAACATGAAACAGACGATTCAAAACGCATGTAGATTTTATTTTTAGTTCTTTAAACCTTAGAAAGTACGACGAAGCAAGAAATTCTATTAGGCAATAAGATAAGCCATACGCAACACTAGATTCCACAAAAATAAAAGGATATGCATTTAATCTACTAGCAAAACACATTACAAAAATATTTTGAAGAAGAAAGAATGTTGAGAAGAATGAAGATGTGAACTTAGACAGGATAAAGTACTGAGGCAGACTTCTGTCTCTTAATCCTAGTGATGACTGTACCTATGTTCATCGCAGGTGGAACTGCAAACTGAATCAAAAGAACAAACTGGTACAAGGGATCTGCCTGTACCAAATTATACCGCAGTGCACCTCTAACAATCATAATGCCTATTAACGGCAGGGCAATATAACGAGCAACTATGATGCCAATAACCATGGATTTCTGAATTCCTGATGCTCGCAAACCTGAACGAAAATAAAAAGAAGCATCAAACGCTTCGTTTGTTCAGAAGATATTCCAGCCTGAAGAAAGTAGCACAGTTATTATCAGTTGTTACCTTTAAGAAGATTCGCTCCAATTATCAGAGTGAGAAGTGGGATAGCTCCGTCCCTGCAGAGTATGGAGTTCAGGTACAGAATGATTCAATAAGAATAAAGGAACAAAAAAACATGAAAGCGGAAATTGTTGAGTTGGACTCAAGTGAGGTCCAAACTTGACCATAAATGCCAACCCGTGGATAATTACTGTCAAAATGCAAATTCTATTTAGCTTGGTTGTTCCAAACCCAGTCCTGGGCATATAATCTAAAAATTTATCTATAAATGAGAGCCTCAGTGGTTCATTCGTGGAATACTTTAAGTCGAGTAATGAACAGAAAAACTTAACAAAACTAATCTTCACTAGCTCAATAGAAGATTAGATGCCTCTTAATGCCATAAGCAGCCGTTTCCGTAACCTTAGTTGAAGGAGTACAATTCATATGCATTCATAAGTAAGGCAAATGGAACATAGTTCAGATTAAGTAATCAGCCCACTATATATGCCAGGTATCACAAGTCTTTATCCTAGATTCTGGTGCTCCAGTACAAACCTCGAAATTCAAGTTGTCTAATATTAATCTAATTTATTTAAAGCAAGAAAAGTGCGGTAGAGCTTTCACCCCAGTAAAAGTGTAGAGTCTTCGATTACGCGGAGAGGGGCAGCATCGCCAATCATTGATTTTCTGATTGCAGGTATAAGTCCAACTGTAAACCCAACAATCTGTACAAGAAAAGAGAGAGTTTTTGAGTTAAGGTTCCACTTTTTGACATTGTTTTTAGTTGAATTCAGTTTAGCACCTTCTTGTTCTTGCCTTTCACATTACTAAGTCGCATGCATTTCTAGCTAGAAAGTTTGTACCAAAATATACTATAAAGTATAAAGGATAATAATAATAATACGACTTATACTAGACACCAAGTGTTTAACTTAAATATTAACCATAAGCAATATAATCTTACTGCTCCATTAGGTCGAGGGGGCAAATAATTTCTTCAGATTGAGCTTCCTTGAGAGCTCCACCACACGCTGCTTTATTTTGTATGTGAATTTCAACTGTCAAAAGATCCATTATTAAAGCCAAATCTCAAACAAGTTTTCTTGTAACTAAAGGAACGTGAATAAAAAAAGTAGAAGAAGAAGCAAGAAACTTTCAAATACACTACAAAAATTCATAGACAATAGGCTGAGAAATGTACACTTCATTTCCCCAATAAATTCAAAATCTTCTCAACTCAAACTGCATAAAAAATAAAAAATAAATCTACATAAAAGCCTTTTTTACCTGAAGTTCTATTAGTGCAAGTGTTTCACCTCAGTACACTGCTCTGCCCAAACGGGTCCTTTCTATATTTATAATATGATTTACAATTTTTTTTCTACAAGTATGGGATTACAATTTTTTAAAACTCGGTAGAATTACTTGAACGGGCCTTATCCAAAAGAATAGAAAACTCAGTCTTAGATGATGGAATATGCGTATTACCTTTTGGACTATGTCTATAAATCAATAAAGGTATCATAACAACGAGAAAGCGTGTACAAAACCGTGTTTCACTGGAAACTAAAGGTTGATGGAAGAGTGATTTTCCTTCCTTGCATCTGTTCTGTATTTTGGTAGTTATGATGTTAAAATTAGCAGTAAAAAGGGAAGGGAAAAAAAATCTAAGAAATTGTGCATGAAATTTCCCTACCAAAAAGGTACTAATGAAAAGATAAAGAAACACGGAAATAAACAAGAAAGATTTAAAAGCAGTAAATAACCTGAGGTTTTTCATCAAATCTAGTGCAGGGCAATGCATTCGCATGGTCTTCAGATGCAATTAAGTCTTTTGGAGAAAGTAGTGGTTCAGTGAAACTCTCTGGTTGTGTGATGGATGATTCACTAGTAGACTTACAGATAGAGGAGCCATTTACTCCTTTTGAACTCGATTGTGCAGAGATCCGAAGGATATTATACACATAAACCCACAGACAAACGGCTCCTAGCTGCAATGCAACAACAGCAACATGGAAACATTGCAATAAGTAACTGGTGATATAAAAAGTCATAACATGTTTGCTTAATGGAAATTATGGTAACAAAACAACTTTTGAATCTTACGCAACACATTTGCTTATTCAGAACTGCAGGCAAAAGAAACTGTTTTTACATGTAGATAGCTGTTTCTACCTTTCAGAATATTCCTTACATGTGCTCAACCTTACATTGACATGTTGCAACAGTTTATCAATGAAAACTTCTACTGATTATACATAAATATGTCATCCCTAAAATGTTTCAGAATTCACACTATGCACACATTGCTTCTCCCTCCGGTCATGTTTGAAAGTCCACACCCCTCCCCCCACCCCAAATAAAATAAAATAAAAATAATGATTAACATATATATATATTTGTATTTATATATTTATATATATATATTAACATATATGTATACACACACACACACACACACACACACACACACATATATATATATATATATATGTTAACTCCAAGTTAAGTAGGGAAACATACTGCCATTGAAAGTGAAGCATAAGCCAGTGCATATGTACTACATATATCAGGATCTCCAAAAGGTGTTCCTTTCTCTTTACAAACTGCTGGGAGAATAATCATGAGAATGTTGCCCAGGTTCCCTGTATTCACCAAATGAATAAAACTATTTATGAACCACTTTAAGTTATGCCTAGGACCATACAGTTCCTAAAAAAAATACAGATGATTGTGGATGCAGCTATTTTAGCCACGATTTGAGAAACATTCATTCCTTGAATTGTTTTTTAGGAAGTATCCTTAGACTGGAGTCTTTGTAGCAAATGATTGATAGTTTAATCACTTTAATACTTAATTTCCATGACTAACTTCTGTATCTATTATTTAATTCTATAAACATAGGTGCGTATACATGCCTCAAAGTTTCAATTAACCATAAATCAAATCATATGTAGTTCTACTACTTGCCAAAAGGTATTGCGATTTCCTGGATTCTATATTACTCGAAGCATCAATTCAAGTGACATGTTCAAGAAATTCAAATCATATGTAGTTACCTGCAGCACAACAACCTATAACAAGGCCTCGTAGATGTGGTGGAGGTCTTGTGAGTAGGTTAACAACCCATCCAAGCACGGAACCAACTATAAATGTGATGAGGATATTTATAGGCATGAACCACCTACAATAAAACAAGAAAGCAAGGCAACTAAAAATGGGATAAATAAACTTAAACTATATCTTTCAAGTTGACATGATAGCAAAAGGAACTCACAACTTAACAAAGTTTTCATATGTTATTGTTTTCGCCAAATTGCTACTAACAAGTGCTGGATTGAGCACATAAAATACAATCTGTTCACAATAGAAAGCATGTCAGTTATGTCAAAATGAAGAAATCAGTTAATCATTCATTCGAACAAGAATCTTGTATAGAAATTGCTCAAGATTTTCATCGAGTGTAGAATACAGGAGTGGATGGAGTAGGATAATTAGTGGAGCAAGAAAAGCTTGAGAGAAGGGAGTTAGATTTTGAGTGACAGCATGGGCGGATCTACCTTAGGGCAGTGGGGTCAATTGACCCCACTGAATTTTTGGGAGTTAATTTTTAATATGATTTTGATTTTATAAAGTGTTTAGTGAAAATAAAAAATTCAGATTAAAAGACTATTAAATGTCTCAAATTTCTACTAACACAAACACTCCACTCTTTTATATTGTTTAGTAACTTACATTGAACATGATATTTTTACAGCTATTGAAATGAGACTATCATTACGATAGTTTCAAACAATGAAATCTCAAAAAATGTTATTATAAATAATATTTTAACAATATTATTTAGTTTTGTAATTTATTTTAGAGGACACAAGAAGTGTCTCTTGTAATAATAGTGTTTTAAAAAATTATAAAACATCATTTTATATATAACATAAGATCGACGATTAGAAGTGTATTCAATTACATAAAACAATATCAATTTTATATGATAGCTCACACAATTATTTGCAATATCCCTCGCATTCTGACGCCTTTATGTTATTATATATATATAAATATATTTTTATAAATTTTTGTTTTAAAAAAATTGACCCCACTGAATTCATGGGCCGGATCCGCCCGAGTGACAGACACCTCCAAACCAGGCACACACTATGCATGCACACACTGTAAATACCAAATCAGGTGCAGAAATGGAAAATTAATTTAATGGATGAAAAAAACTTCTTTTTTTTGGCGGAAAACTAATTTAAAGGAGCAGTCTTTACAAGGATAACCTTAAGCTAATGTAGCTCTTTTATATAAAAAAGAAATGAATTATAGTTTAATTGATAAAAAGGAATTTTTACACTTGCATTTGAAGTATTGCTATATTCTTTGTCTATTATTGTACATTATCTCATAGGATGATGCACCTGAGTTTCCCAACAATTCGAAAATTTCATTCTATCTATTTCCGCATCTCACGATGGTAACCTACTTATTTCAAGCTAGTTCTACTCTTCTTATGACTTCTCTAGCCAAATCAGAAAGTTTACAAGCATCAAAATATGCTTTGCGCACTAGGTCCAGTCCTCTGATGATCAAAAGCAATAAATTTTTTGCAGAACTAAATTAAAGCTAATAAATAGGACTAAAAAAAACAGAACCAAGTTTTCCTAAAATTTATTTAATTGACCACAAAGAAATGTGGGAGATAATTTTTTATCCAGACCAAGATGGAAAGAAGAGACGTGTACTTTGAGCTTCATCAGCATGTAATTTCTGACTATAATAATCAATACTTTAAAGGAAATGAAGTACAACTCTTACACTGTTTAAATGCTTCAGCGCATCCTCCTCCCCAAGTAGATTGATAGGGTCTAGTGCAAGAAATGACCCAACTGCAGTCACTAATAGCACCTTTAGGACCGGCATTGAAGAAGCAACAAAGAGGTTTAAAATTCCCATTTTCAAATTTTCAACCTCTTTGTCCGGGAGAGAGTGCTGTGCTTGATCAATAGGCCTTCCTTACCATAACTTTCTGGTAATACATCAGCACCTAAATATTAGAGGCCTTTTTCAACACCCACCCCACCCACCCACCAGCAAATGAAATTGACTCAGTCCATTGTTGTTTTTTTTCCAATTTGTTTTTATCAAACAGTTGATGGTCAATCCATTGAAAGACATGCATGAAACTGAAACAAATACTACAGACCACATATTTTAACCACACCAAGAATTAGAAGCTCTAATTAAATTCACAGTGAGCTCAGATTACCATATATACCATCAAACAAAACTTTTGGGGAAAAAACAAAGGTTTCATGGAAACTTTTAATACCCTACCTGCGTTCATTCTGCCTACCAGTACCAAGTAGTATCATTCTAAATCAAGGTACCAAAAAACAAACAAACAAACAAATGCCTATTGCTTTTTAACATAGATAACGTTTTTGGTATTCCGCGTAACCAGGTCACCAGTATTCCTGTTAACCATGGCAAAAAAACTTACTAAATCCATAATCCATAATATAATATATAATCAAAAGAATTTAAAATAAAGTTCAACCCAGTTGAGAAGACAACAAAATAAAATAATTCAAGCGACAAAAAGATAATTTAATAAAGGAACCACCAGCTTGAGTAGTAACAGAAGCAACTCTTCTTCCAGCAAGAAATGGGACGGCAGTGACAGTCTATTCGGTATATATGGTACGAATAAAAGCACCGCCACTCCAATGGGTAGCGGGGTAGGAGACAAAATTTAATGCTAAGCTTAAAATCCAAGCAGTAGTTATTTAGAATTGTTGAATGCATGAGCCATACACGTAGTATGCCCCAAAAGGTCCCAAAAAGGAACTCACAAGTAGACTAAAATAAAATAATATCTGTGTCACAATATGTACATACCTACCTAAAAAATTACTCGCTTCGTCCCCCAAAAATACACAAAATATAGTTTACACATATATTAAGAAAAAAATAAAAATAAAATTTATTACTCTCTTCGTTCTTAAAAGATTATCGTTTAAAGTTTTGGTACATGGATTAAGAAATTATCATTTATCGAAGTAAAATTTGTTTGAAATTTCATCACTACCCCTCTATGGGAAGTTGAAAAACTATTAATACAAGAGAGAATGAGAGAAGGTAGAGGTAATATATGAAAGTAAATAATTTATTCTTCTTGAACGTTGTAAATGACAAATATTTTGAAACAAATTTTTTCTTCTAAAACGACAATCTTTTAGGAACGGAGGGAGTATCATTTACATGTAGAAATTTTGAGGTAACTAATTTATGTGTAGTGCTCAAGGTATTTATCTGTAAAATCAAAGATGTTGAGGATTATTTTTCAAAACCTTTTATGATTTATGTGTAGGATTGTAGTTTATAATAATCTTTTATGATTTATCAGAAATTATTTTTGAAAATAGAAAATAATAAAACTTCATTTACTTGCTTGTTGTAATTGTCAAATTCTGGAGCACAATTTTTAGGGACTGGTTAGTGATTAACATCAAACTTAGAGATTGGAATCGTAGTTATGGTAAGAAATATAAACAAATTTCGCATCAAATTAGTAACTTTTACACATTTTTCACGTGGTAGGTAGTGAATCGTAGCCATGCAATAAATTTGATTCATATTTAGAGGCCGACAAAAAATTCATTTATTTGGAATTACTTTTTTAATATAATATTTTTTTAAAATTGATTCATATCGAATCCTGTCATTGTTATGGGGCCGGATGGACTTGTAGTATTAAGTTCAGTGACACAGCCCACCTACCTGCCCCTGCAAATCTGCAACAATTTTGATTCATATTGAGAAGACAACAAAAATTGCAGTTATGCGGAATTACTTATAATATAATGTTCTAAAATTGGAAATTAATACTAGTTTAATCCCTCCGACTGGAAGGAGTAGTATTTTTATATAAGTTGATTCATATTCCCAAAAGCATGGGTGATTGGTTCATGTGTTAAAATGATATTTTTATTATGATAATATTAATTTTTTATATAAAAATATAAATTCTCTTAAATAAAATGAGGTGAGGCGGAAAACAAAAATAAATAACTTACTATACTATTACATAAAATCGCTCATATATATATATTTTGATAGTCTGCGTACAGAATAAATCACGTAAATTATTAAAATATACATGCGACTGTATAAAAACGATACGTAAACGATTTTATGCGGCAGTAAATTTATTTATTAATCAAACCTACCACCATCAGTCATTCATTGCAAACGAAAAGCTTATTTATTTATTGCCAATTAATCTGTCATAACAAACGAAAAGGTGATGGTAGTAGGTTTGATTACGATGACTATGAACCATCAAAAATATTCTATATATATATATACACATCATGACAGACCAAAAGGTTATGGTAGTATGTTTGATTACGATGACTATGAACCATTAAAAATATTCTATATATTATATATACACATCATGTGGACCTATATAGTATAGTATATTTTATTCATGTTAAATAAATATTGATATCTTTTCTATTCTTAAAACAGTATGAGTTAACCTGTAGTATAGTATTTTTATCTTTTATTCATGTTGGAAACAATCAACCTTAATCTCGTGTAAATATGAAAAGGTGTTATTATTATAGTAATTTCTTTTTATAAATCCTCCTCTAATATTAGATCTAATGAAATCAATGAGAATCAGCTAATATATATCCTATAATTGTGAGGAATACTTTTGTATAAATATACCTCCTTGTAATCTTAATAATACACAGAAAAATTATTTATTCAAGAGTTTGTACATGGTATCAAAGTCAACTTCGATTTTCTTTCTACTTCCATAGGAATCGAAGCCTTTTTTTTGTGCTTTCTTTGATCCTATTGGTACCATTTGGTGAAACGATTTCTTCATCAAACCAGGGGTTCTTTGAATTTTTCTTAAATCAGCTTGATTGCTCTTTTTTTGGGACTGATCTTATTCTCTATTTCCTTTATATATCATGACTGATTAATCCTCTAGTAATCTAAAAACTCAAACAGGGAAAGAAAAGGTTGATCCCGTTGTCTTGCCGCCATTCCATCTACAAGATATGCCATCTTTGATTACTCCAGAACGACTTGATGGTACTAACTACATCGAGTGGTCTTTGAATGCCCAGAATAAAATCCGGAGCAGGAAACGTTGGGGTTTTATTTCTGGTAGTAAGGATGGCACCAAAAGACAACACTTCTGAGGAATATGAAATATGGGAAAATGAGAATTGTATGGTCAAATCTTGGCTCCTTGACGCAATGACTAAGGACATCAGGTCACTTTTCCTCTGCTTATCTACTGCCAAGGAGATTTGGGAGGCTGCAAAACAAACTTACTCTGTCAGCCAAGATGCTTCAAAGGACATATCAGTTATATTGTGAGGTAATTTTTGTCCGTCAAAATGGAGGTTCTGTTATTTCTTACTTTGGAAAACTACTAAAATTATGGCAGGAGTTTGACAGCTATTGAGTCTTGCACTATGGAGTGTACCAAGGATATTGAGAGGTTTACCACAATGGTTAATTCTCAACGTTTGTATGTTTTCTTGGCTGGTCTCGATTCTCATTTGGATGGAGTTCGTGGTCGTGTTCTTGCGACTACTCCTCTTCCCAATCTACAGGTTACATATGCTATTGTTTGTGCCGAGGTAAATCGCCAGGATGCTATGCTTGGTATGACATCAAATGAAGGAGTTGTTATGGCTATTCGAAAATCTAGTGCTCGTCCTGATCCAAAGAAAGGTGTTCGTAAATGTACTCATTGTAATGGCAATAATCATGTGATAGACACATGTTTTAAGCTCAATGGTTACCCTGATTGGAATCCCAAGAGTAAGATGTTATCTCCCAGGCCTCACAACCTCACGACAGAGGGTTTCGTTCCCAAGAGCCACCTAGTCACTGCTTCTAGATTTGTTGCCAAGACAGGTATGACTAATTCTGCTATTAATCCTTTTTTTACTGGATATAGTGCTTGGATAATTGAACACTGGTGCTACTGATCATATGACTTATGATAAAAAAGGGTTTAGCCATTTATCCTCTAGTTGTCCAAAATCAGTCATTATTAATGCCAATGGTGTGACTTCCCCAGTTGTCGATATCGGTACTGTATCCTTGTCTCCATCGTTATCTATCCATGATGTTTTATTTGTCTCATCCCTAAATTGTAACCTTATTTATACAAAATAAAAAAATTAGAATTATAACTATAAGAAAACTAGTTAATATTCGAGTAACGTGATGACATTACTCGAATATTAACGGGTAGTTCGAGAGATGGCGGTTGTCATGACTTCTCAACAAATGAGGAACTCAAATGAAGTTATCACGGGAGATGAGCAATGGAGAAATCATGATGACCGGGGAGATAGAATCTGAAATGGAAGCAAGGTATTCTCAACTTTTTGAAATACCAGGTACGTAAATTTCGGGAACAAAATTTCATAAGGAGGGGAGATTGTAAGACCCCAAATTTTATGAAATAAAATATTCAATTTTCTTATAATTACTATTCAGTAAATGGTTAAATTGATAAAAATTAAAGTTAAGGGTGATATATGAATTTTTTTTTCAAAATACACAAGTGGTTATAAAATATTCATTGTTGTCGGGGAATTATCGTTTGGTCGTGGAATATTCTTTCTGTCGGGAAATATTCGTACGACGGCGCAGCCATTTGTGGGCCCCATAACAGAATAACTGTCGGATGAAGAAAATGACAAAATTAAGTTTTTATAAATAACGGCGTAATCGTTACCGTTAACACTGTTGGAATACCCAGTGGTTAAAATACAGTAATACGCGTGTTTGCACAGTAGCACACAGTTTTATACAGTATTTTTAAATTATTGATCCTTACATAAGAAGGCACTACTCAATAATTGTTACAGTAATTACTGTTCAATATTTTATTTTATTGATTCAATAATTGATGCGTTGATATTTTATATTATTGTTGTTTCAATAATTATCACTGCACAATATTTCTCATTATCAGATCAATAATTCATATTATTTGAATAATATTATTAGATAGCATTATTGGCAATGTCTAGAAGGTTCTGTCAAGGAGAGGTTTGGTCACCTAATTGCGCGCCAGTAAGGAGAAATTCTTATTGGAAAACCCCCTCTTTCATGGGAACGGTCTGGTTGTCATAATTGTGATTCTGTAATATTATTTGTGAATAATTAATTATTCATTTATATGATAAGAAAATATTTATTTGATGTGGATATAAATGATGAATTTATTTATGTTGTTATAAATGAAGGAATTAATGTTGAGGTATTTTATCAGTATTTTTGTCGGAATGAAGGTATTAAAAATTAAACCTGTGTTTTTGAGATATATTGCGTGACATATAATTTTTAATCCGACCGTTGGATCATTGTAATTTTTGGATATGTTATACATATATAAATGAGTATATGTCCACAAATTTTGAACCGTTAAAAATGAATGTATGATTTGTTATGAATTTTAAGAGGTGAATGATTCAGAAATTGTTGAAGTATCCGAATTTAGCATTTTGGTGGAAAATTCTAGAATTGAGTGGGCCCCACTTGTGGTTGGTGAAGAAATGTGCTGAATTTTATTTCAAATGTGGTGGGTGAGAATAGTAGCAGGTAAAGCCATCAGGTTGCAGGTCAAGTCTGCTAAAATTTTCTTATATTATCAAGCATATTTTTGAGAGTATTTAGATACTTTGAGAGTTGGTATTTAGTAGAAGTTTCATTCGGTTTTTTATCCGATATTTCAGTGAGAAGTACTGCTCTTTTGAGGTAAGGAATTTTAAGAGTTATTATGTTTTTCAGTTCATACTTCTTCTGACCTTCAGAAAATCCTGGAAAAATTTGAAATGATATGTTGATGAGTTTTATTGATTGTATCCAAAAATGGTAATTTTTGGATGTATAGATTAAGAGTTATGAATTTTATGAGAAAAGACTATTTTAAAAGTAACCGCTTATAACTCCTTATGGTTAATTCCAAAATTAATGAAATTTTTATTGGGAGTACATCTATATAATATCAGTGTACTCTGTAAATTTTGGAATTTTTGGATAAAAGTATAATTTATGATAAATGTCTAAATATTCGGCGATTTTGGCTATATGAAAAATAGTAAATGAATTTTAAAAATTCTAAGAAAAATATATGTTCAATATGGGACTATATTCTGCTAAATCCCAGAAAAGAAATATTTTTGGAACTGATTTGGTATTTTTCATAAAAATGGACTAGTTATGAATAAATGAGTTAAATATGTTATGTAAAGGAAGAAAATTAAAAAATATGATTTTATGACTTGAGAATCATATATGTGGTATATGCAGATTTTTGATGAGAGTTTTGGTTATTGGTGATAAATCTTATAAGTTTGGCATTTTATTATGATTAAATGCATTATTTAGTAAAGTGTAAACAATTAAAATAAATTGTTTATAAGTTTAAGAAATGTTATTCTTTCAATATCATTATACCGAAATATTGTTATGAATTTTATTGTGGAATTTCTACCTTTTTGTGTCATGATTACTATTCATGAGTTACTATTCATGAGTTACTATTCACGAGTTACTATTCACGGGTACTATTCACTACAAAATTGGTTTCTTTTTCTAACCAAATTATAGTTGATTTATGAATATTACTCTGGAGATTAAAACTATATATTGATTTAATTATCATATATAATATTTTTATAACCCTGATGTTAAAATTTTCTTTCACTGGAGTGTAAAGATGAGTAGATTATTGGTTCTATCATAACCTAGAAGCATGACCTCCCATGTACGAAGGTTTTCTTGAGCACTTTCCAAAGATTCTAATTTCTAAAACAGTTTTTGACTATACATTTATGTAAGGTGTCATTGTGACGTGTTATCCAAGGTTGGGATGAGAGTCACAATTGGTATATATATTTGTATCCAAACTCACAGTATATGTGTTGTTGTATTTTGCACGATAATTGTTGTTATAAAGTTGTAGTTGTTTTCTGTACCATGTATTTGCACTACTAGAAAATTAACCTATAGCGACGGTCGGTGACCGTCGCTATAGCTCATGTCAAAATCATGTTTAGATGTCTATAGCGACGCTCAGCGACCGTCGCTATAGGCCTGATCTTTATAGAACACTATAGCTACGGTCGATGACCGTCGCTATAGCCTTTTTATATTTAAAAAAAATTAATTAATAATGCAAATTTATTCAACAAACACAAATACAATATAAAATAAAATATAAAAAATATTATATACATCATTTAAAATTATTCACACTACAACATTACAATATAAAAAGAGAGATTTTACAATATTACAATCATTCACAATACAATTTTTCACAATACAATCATTACAACATTACAAAATAAAGTTGACAGAGGAAGAGCTTTTAAAACTGAACACTGAATTGCTTAGTCAAGGAGATCATACAAATCTTATTCTCTGTGTGCATTTTGGCAGGTTCATCAATTTACCTTTGCTCTCTTGAAGAATGAGACGAAGTTATCAATTGCAAGATGCCCAATACACCACATAACCCATATAATATCATACCTTCCAGCATTTGGAGTGAAATCCTAAAACAACATAGATAACAAATATCGCGATAAAAGTGCATAGAGCCAGAATACTACTGACAACGATACAGGTAAGTAACTATACTTGGTGAAAGTATAATACATATAGAATAATTAATCTGCAACTCTTTTTAGTTTTTACATGGTATATAGATATCAGTGATAAAAAAGGAAAGTCAAAAACAAAATGCAACTAAGCTTCTGTAATGGGTATTATATAAATATAAGTATGTACCTGGAGTGGGACACAGTAAAAACTGGAAGCCTTGTGCATCTCTGAGACAATCAAGTTTTGAGGAACCAAATTTTCACGAGCAGCCTCTAGAAAATGTAATACAGGCTTAAGAAGGTCAACCTAAATCTAAGAAACAAACACACAAGTCTTTAACCAAGAAGACGAAAAGATAAGTTCAATTACAAAATTCAAATGTATAGAGCTTCAAGAGATAGTGTTCTAACTTAGCATTTTATGTTTTTTGTGGTGTACCATCCTCGGTGCTACAATGAATTAATATTTAACGTAGAAACAAAATGCCAAGAAGTCTCTACTTCAAATATTCCTTCTCTATCTCCCTAATTTGCATCACGTTTTGCAAGCCACTACTGCCCTAAAAGATTCCACCAACAAGAAGTATTTTGGAAACTTACCCAGTATCTGTTGCTCGGGTAAGTAACAGCAACAACAAAAAGTAAAGATAGTTACCTTGTATCCACAGATATATCACCAATTGGAACAACAATCCTATGGGGCCACTGGAGCACCAACAGTTCAAATATTACAAATCAATTAGGGGGCGGGCAAATGAACTAATCACATCAAATATTTAAGTGGAGACAACATAATATGAGAATATAAATCCAAGCATAATTTCAATCAGCACATAAGAAACTCAAGTACTTGACTAAACCCATGAGAATAATGAAACTAACAAGTAAAATATAGCATTCTAAGAGAGAGTAGGAGAATATCCGAACGCAAGGTTGCCGCAGAAAGAAAAGGAACAATAATCGTTTCTTTATAGCCAGGGAGAGGCAGAGTTGAATAGAGAGTGCAAGAGTGCAACCTTATAAAACGCCGCTGGTGACGCACATCGGCTTCTGTTCTAGAGCTCCTCTT